>JAVJIF010021812.1:0-32187 GCA_038442645.1 Agave tequilana | reverse complement strand
GTCTTTAAATAGACATTCACTATCTTATATTTAGAATATTATTTACAAATATTGATCCACTAGAGAAGTTGCCTTCAGTCAGCTGTCTTGGCCACCTGTTAGTTTTGTCTCATAAGCATACAATCGGTCAGTGTATTCAATTTGTACTTTATTTGTGCGTCCGCATCATATAGATGATTTCAGCACCCAAGTGTGAAGAAATTTCTGTACATCAATATTGTAGGATTTTTAGTGATACTTGATACTTCATTTCAGGTTTCTACCAGTTATTATTTGATTTAGAAAGGTTTGTTTCAGCTTTTATCCTTTTTACTTGCAAGGAATCTATTTAAAGACTGAAATTCATTCAAAGAAGCAGAGTATGGTTTGAGCTGAATTTTTTTGTGTTGCGACTGCATCTCTGATAATATTTAATATTGCATGTAATTTTACAGTAAAAAAACCTTCAACAAATTATACAAAACAAATATTTTTGTACTCAGAAATATTTCTCAACCTTTTATTTTCCTCTTGTATGGTATTCTAATTACAATTATTACCTTGTTACTTTCAAGTGCAGCTACTGATTCTTTTTCTTTCTTGTTTCATTTTGTTCACTAAAATTTCATCAAATTGTATTTTCCTTCTCAATTAGTTTTAATTGATTTAGAATTTCTGTCACATAGGGATTTAAGTTCCATTCATAAAGTATCATAAAAACAAGCAAAGTGAATCAATTTCATTCCACTGCCAAATTGCTATACTGCGCACAATCACGGTAGTAGGATTTTGCGAAAACATATATGTTTCTACTGGCTATCACACTAACTTTATGTTGAATCATACAAGAAGCCCACTGACAAGCACCCCAAAAGACAAAAAATGGTTTTTGATTTGTCTATTGTCTATAATCTCAATGGCATCTAATGTCTATTGTTAAAATCACAATCTTCCACTGGTTTTCTATGATTTAACCCAAAATATCTAAGTATCGAATCAAATCAAACTATATCAAAAGAAATTTTAAAAATAGAAATAAAAAAGCTTGCTCTGCCATTCTATTTGCATAATTCTTCTTCTTCTCTTCTATTTGAAATATGTTACAAACTACATATTTCATAAGAAAAATATCAGGTATATTTAAAAGCTTGTAAAAAAGAGGCTAAAAATAGACATCAATACTATTTTTTTTAAAAGAAAAGATATTTAATTTGTAAAATATAAAAAAAAAAATAAAAGATGTAATTTTTTGTGCCATCCCATTCTTCTGTTCTTCTCCTCCTCCTAACCTCTCCTTCTCCTAACTATCAGTTAGACTCTAAATTAAATAGTATCAGAGAGCAAGTCAAACTTTATTTGAAACTTCAAAACAGTAGACTTCAATACAATTAGTTTATAGAAAGAAGAATTTCTGAAATCAGAAAATATAAACAACAAAGTAGAATGAGATCAAACCTTATTTGAAAACTAAAAAAAGAACATATAGATATCCAGACCAATATCTTATTAAAAAAGGGAAAAATTTTAAATTAGTAAATATGGAAGAAAAAAAAAAAACCAGAAGAGAAATTTACAGGACCTCCTGTAGTAGTTGATGTTCTTCTCTTCTCCTTGAACTGTCACACAGAGTCAAAGACTAGAATATTAGGCAAGACCAAAATTTATTTGGAAACTTTTATAAACAGTTCAAAACATCAATAGTTGATTGAAAAAAAGGAACTTGCTGAAGTAAGAACACATAAAAAAAGAACGAATATGGAGGGGAAAACTTACTACTGTTCTCCTTGTATGTTGCGGATATAATTTTTGAGATCTAATATAATGGCGCTTCTAATTAAATTAGAGCTAACTATTAACTTTAGTATGGAGTGATTTGGAGATAGAAGTTATCCCCATATCTAATTAAGATAGCTATCCCTATTTCACGTCATAAAGGAAACTAAATATCTGATCTCCAAGAAATTCCAACGTAGACAGGAACTGAAATTATACCGATGTTGATTATGGAGGAAAAAGAGGAATTCGAATTATAGCATCGATCGTTGAACTAGAGACAATTTAGGGAAAGAGAAAGCAAGAGATGTACAAAGAAAGAGAAGTGGAATCCAATTATAATGGAAGATCAATTATTCACTGTTATTTTCAGTTGTGAAAATAGAGAAAGCCAATTATACCAAGTGAGAATGAATTCCATATTAGGTTGCTGTAGTTTCCTTTGTTAATTCTTTTTATTGCAGGACACTGAGCCAACTAAAAGACTGGGTGCTGAACCTGGAGGTTATGCTCCACTCAAGAAGCATCCTTTCTTTAAGGAAATTGATTGGAAAAATTTGCGTCAGTCCACAGCGCCAACAATAGCTCAAGAGTTGAATGTACTACTCTCAGATGTTTTTGTTGAAAGTATTTCCAAAATAAATATGCCACTTATTTCCTTGTAAGTAGCTAACTGAATTTTGTTTTCAGGAGGGTGAGGACGGTGATGTTCAGGATTTTACTTGGAATTTGTCACATATTGGAGGTGAACCAACACATCAACATCCAATTACGGATGGGAATCATGGTGCTCCATCATCTTCTCAGTCACAATCTCATATTTCTAGGCTTGCTAAGATCGACTCCTTTGACTCGAAATGGTACACACTGAACAGTCATAAATTAAATTCTGAAACTTCAGAACATTTCCTAATCTCTCTCTTAACTGAATATTCTCAATTGGTCAATATATTCTTGAAATATGAAACCTTTGTAAATTTCACAAATCATTCGTTGTCATACATGAATATTTAGGACACATCTGCAACTTGCAAGATATAACTTATCTCAACTGTATTTATTATCCATATTAGCTTTTTTTGCTGCTGTCATTTTATATTTATGCGAAAATGTGTTCATATGCTTTTTTTTAAGTTTTATTTTTTTTCTACCACTTCCTCTAACTTTCATTCACGTTTTACCCCCTACTTTTAATAACAATTTACCTGTTAACCCTCTCCAGGGACTTTCAATATTCAATAGTCAATCAGACATTTCTTCCCCCTGGATATCGATCTCAAGTTTTGGTTACTATCATAATACTGTTATTGATTTATGGTATTGTTTGAAACTCTCTACTGACACTGCTTGAATGGTATCAAATTTCTTGCTTAATGGTGTTCTTTACATGCTAGTGTGACCATTTACATGTTTGGACTTTCATGATACATAATTCATTTATCACTTGCAAGAAAAAAGGAAAAGGTCCCAGACACGGGTCTGAAATGTTTCTTTAGAATGATAGAGGGGCAACATTATGACAAAGAAGGGAGACAACATGAATGGAAGTTGAGGAAGGGGCAAAACATAAAATTGGAAAAACAACCGATGGGAATCACTAGGCTATTTATTTGCTTAAGTTTTCTCTTTGTTTTTGGCTAGGCTCAGTTTTATTCTTTTGTTTAGTCTCATGTCGGATATGACACAAAACTTCTAGCTGTATGGGCCTTTAAAAGGCCAATTGTTGTAGTTGATTTGAAATGTCAGTTGATTTAAGAAAACCCTAAATTCTGCATTACATTTTTTCTTTGTGATTGAATCTTGGCATGGTGATGTACTGAATGGGAGAGCGATCTCTTCGGTGTTGAAGCCTAAATCAAATCTTATCCCTCAAAACCCTAATTCTTTTCTCTTTTCTCCTTTTCTTCTTCCCCCATTCCGTTATGCATCAGTTTAGTATCAGAGCTAAATTCTTATTAATCTTTGTCCGCAAAAATTTCCCAAACCCTAGCCTCCATTTTCACAAAATTCTACAAACCCTAGATCTTTTTCCATTTCTTTCTCTTCTCTGGCTTTCAAAAAAAAAGAAAGAAAAAAAGAAAAAGATCAAAAAGAAAAGAAAAAGAAAAGAAAATAAAAATAAAAAAAAGGAAAAATCCATTGTTCATCGTCTTCCCCATGTGCAACACTGCAACTCAACCCCCTCCCACTGTCCATTGTTCCCCGTCCTCCTTCATCGAGCGTCTCTGCCGACGTCTCAACCTCCGACGACCTCGCCAACTTCAACCACCATCTTCTCAAAGTCCCCCCCAAGCCACCAACAAAACCCAATCATAGGGGCTCCCTAACAGTGCCCTCGACAACCGCCGCATCCTCGTTAACTGACCACTTCCTCCTCTTCTAAGATACGCCGCCGAAGAGACCTCAGATCTGCCTCACCGCCTCAACGACCACCTCCGAGCAACGAAGAGCTTCCACCGTTGTTTCCAACAGTAGCCTTCAACAGATCCGCCATCGCCTATCCTCGACAACAACACCGCCACCGTCACTGCCGTCTCTGCCATCGCCGTCCAGAGCCGTTACCGCCGTCGCTGCCAGGGTGTTGAAACCCTAAGGTTCGATCAGGAAGGAGAAGAAATTGAAGCGGGTTGTGGGTCTCACTGCCCAAAAACCGAATTCATTTCATTTCAGGTTAAGGTGTAAACCCGTGAAGGAGCCGACCCATCTTCACAGTCAACCCGACTCGCTAAGCCGCTGCTAACAGCAGTGGCTCAAACGCTGATGTCATAAGCTCGACCTGAGCCAATCCCGTCGCGCCGCCGAGCCGACCGAGCCATTGTTAACGTCAGCTGACGTTATCCGAGCCGTCACTGACGCCAGCTGAGTCGTGCTGACATCACCGGCTCGTTTCTGAGCCGTCATTGTTCAGGCAACTCAACAATAGTATATTAGCTCGTTTCGGAATCCGTTTCAAGTCCTTTCAGAATTTGATTCGAGCTATCTCTAAAGCGTTGGATCCGCAGCTGAGTTCCGGAGATACTAGAAGAATTTTACAGTTTTTAGACAATAGATCTACGAGCCTTTATTTAGAGCCACTACTTGATATCAGTGCTTTTTCAAATGCCTTGGGTACTCTCTAAACTCACCTCCCACTATTGTGATATTTTGCATATCTCTTGTGTCTTTGTGGTGATTGTGAGTTATATTTACTGTTGTTAATTGCCTTTTGTTACTGCATGTTGTATATTCACTTTAGAAATCATTTTCTGCATCATCATTTTAGAAATTATTAGAAAATTTTTAGTCAATCATATAGTACATGCATCTAATGAAACTTAAAAAATTATCTTGCATCCATGTGATTGTGTATATTACATAATGCATGCTCTTTCGTAGTAGTAGTAGTAGTAGAACCTATTCTCCTGATCATCTAGATATGGAGTCCAAACTATATCTAATCTTTAGAGAGCTTCAAGACTTAAAACTTAATGTTGAAGGATTAGAAAATAAAAATAAAAAGACAAACTTAAGAGATGACAATCAAGATAGGATAGAGAACACAAATAGATGTAGGGATGTAGAGGATGAAATAATCCGTAGGATTAAGATAGATCCTCTTATGTTTGACGGTATTCTTGACCCAAAGATTTTTAGTGATTGGGTAGCAATTTGGATTACTACTTTGATTGGTATAGGTTGACAGAGGAGGGTAGGATTTAATTTGCTAAGAGGAGACTTTCAGGGTCAGATAGGATTTATTAGACTTCGGTAGAGAGATACACTAGACATGAGACTTTTATAAAGTCTTGAGAGGAAATAAAACAAAAACTTAAGGAGAAATACCTTCTCGACTCCTATAAGTATCACCTACTAGATAAACTATATAGCCTTCGCCTGAGTAGTAGGTCAGTTCAGGAGTACACAATCGAAGTTAACGACCAACCCTACGTTGTAAGGTGCAAGAGGACACCTACCAAGCAACATCTAGCTATTGTTTTGAGTTGAGATCAAACATCAAGTGAGCAAGATTTATTTACTCCCACAAGATAGAGACTAGTGAGCAGGAAATCCAGTTAGCTCAAGACATAGAAACCTCTGTTAAGTTTTTTCAGACTGATAGCAACCTAGCTTAAACACTCACACAATTAGAGACCCTAGGGCAAATTTGTTATAGGTGAACCTTCTAAGAATGCCAAGAGTAGTCAATATTTTAAGTGTCGAGGCTATAGTCACGTTGCGCACATTGTCCCTTTAGAAACCTTCTAATCAAGGAAGCTGATGATGAGATCGAGATAGTCATTTATGATTTAACAGGCAGTGCGACTGATTCTGATGATGATGTTAGAGTTTCTAGCATCCAGTTGGGTGTCTTTAGTTGTTCACACACAGTTGTTAGTAATGTAGATTGGCATCGATCTAGTATATTTCATACCTATATTGCACATGAGAGAAAGAACTATAAATTGATGATAAATGAGGGTAGTTGTGTGAATATCATTGTGAAGACAGCTCTTGAGGAGATGGTTCTCAATGCTGAACCATATCTTCACCCATACAACGTGAATTGAGTTGATAAAACTGCTCAGTCTATTACCCAACATTGTTAAGTCTCTATCCACATATCTAGTTACGAGGATCGTGTTTGGTATGATGTCTTAAATATAGACGATGCACACATTTTATTGGGTAGACCTTGGTTGTATAATTTGAATATAACCAGTCTGGGTAGGTCTAACCTTATGAGCTTAAATTTAACGAAAAGAAAATAGTGTTGGAACCAAAAAACCCAAGTCGAATGTAGGGAATAATAAGGAAACAGTCATAAAAAAAAACAATAAGACACCATGTTACTTAGTGACTGGATCTCACTTTTATCTTGAGTCTCCTATCGATTAGTCTACTCTTAGATTTAGGAATTCCCTCGGCCTTCTCTCTCTTCTCCTAGGAATCTCACCCATTGCCACAATTAGGCTATCCGCACCAAATTTGCAGGAGTTGCATGAACATAATACAAGACAAATGACAATCAATAATTATAACTATCAGTCTGTGCAGAATCTCGTAAGCGGTTGCAGGACCTCGCAATAAGTGATGAAGTGCTGATTAGAGTGCACCCAGAGAGGTTTCCACTATGAACTTTGAAAAAGTTTCATACTCGACGCAACGGTCCATACAAGGTTTTGAAAATGTTTAGTTTCAGTGCCTACGAGCTCGATATTTCCCATGATCTTGGGATCAGCCCAGTGTTCAGCGTTAAGGACATGACTCGTTATCACACTTTCACGAGGTCACAGCGATTTTCGGTTCATCCCTTGCAGCTACTACTATTGAGGAGACCCACAGCTGAGGAGTTTATGCAGTCCTTCTTGATTCGATTTCATCATCTATGTCGCCGCAATCGCTAGTGGCGAATTTTTCGAAACCGGAGAGAATTGATGGAATCGCTAGACTATTTATTTGCTTAGGCTATTTTTCTCTTTATTTTAGGTTAGGCTCAGTTTTATTCTTTTGTTTAGTCCCAATCGGATATGACACAAAACTTCTAGTTGTATGGGCTTATAAAAGGCCAATTGTTGTAGTTGATTTGGAAGTTCGGTTGATTTAAGAAAATTCTAAATTTTGCATGCAATTTTGCATTATGATTGAATCTTGGCATGGTGATGCGCTGGGTGAGAGAGTGACCTCCTTGATGTTGAAAGCCTAAATCAAATCTTATCCCTCAAAACCCTAATTTCTTTTCCCCCTTTCCCTTTTCTTCTTCCCCCATTCCGTTCTGCGTCAGGTACTAATATGTTTTCCCTTATTTTTGTTTCCTGTTTGCTCATAGATGAACATATAATTTTGTCTGTCTTTCAAGTTTACTTGTGTATTATTTCCATGAATTTACAACTGGATGACTGAAAGTCATAATGCCTGCCCATGTGCCACACGAAGTGAGAAGGTGATAGATATCATCTATTTTGCTCCATATTTTGTTTACATTCTATAGCTGGATGTTGACAATTCTACTCTGGACTTGAACCATGATGTTTTTCCTGCTTCCGCAGCTTGTGCTAATTCTTTTTTCCCTTTATTCTTTTCTTCTACTTTTTTTTTTTGTGGGGGTATCATCCATAATGTTATCTTATTTATGCTAATGGCAGGAACGAGTTTCTTGAGTCTGGGGAGTCCATCGTTATGATATCAAAGCTGAAAAGGTTACAGACGCTAGCAAATAAGAAAGTGCAACTCATCCTTACTGACAAGCCAAGTTAATTTGTGTTGATCCTTCCAAAATGATGGCCAAAATAGCATAATATGGTCAGAACACCCCAGTGATCTCAATGTGCAAGTTATAAACCCTTCACATTTCAAAATTTGCACGGTATGTCTCTCCAGTAATAGTTTTGCCAGTTCCTTTTGTTTGCCTAGCTAGATATATCTCAAAGCTCATCAACTCAATGTTCGGTTTTCCCCTCTTCCCCTTTTTTTTTCTTCCATACAGCCTAAGAAAGTGTTCTCATTTGAGGATCCAAAACAGCGAGCATTGCAATGGAAGGCGGCGATTGAGGGCCTTCAACACAGCCCCTGAATTCTGTTTTTGGGCTATATTCTTATTAAATATTGCTGAAAATCACGTCTATGAGGCATCAGTTATCATCATAGAAACATCCGCAGTTTTTTGCACTCGACTGGGACTTTCCTCCTGCCTTCATTTGAGATTGTACAGAATTGCACTGCCAGGAGACCTCCATAGCACGTAGCTGTCAAGAAAGATTCAGATTCATTACAACCGACACAGAATTACCACAATCTTTTCAACCTCTCTGA
This sequence comes from Agave tequilana, assembly GCA_038442645.1. Lineage (NCBI taxonomy): Eukaryota > Viridiplantae > Streptophyta > Magnoliopsida > Asparagales > Asparagaceae > Agave > Agave tequilana. The sequence goes on along the minus strand of JAVJIF010021812.1, from coordinate 23,646 downwards.
TGTAGATTCGAGTTTGAATGATTGTTAACAGTTTTTGGGTGATTGCTAGGGTTTTGAAACTGACATGGTCCTATACGATTGACTGTTTCCTGCTAGATTGTAAAAGAAAGAGGAGAGACGAAAAATCAGTATTTTATGCTTCATTTCATTATTAAAGGACAGTTTTTTCTTTTGTCTCTTTTTTATTTGAAGAAGTTTCAGATGGCCATTGTAACGGAGAAATGACTTCTCTTCGAATGAAACTGATGTATTTATTGATCTTGATGTTCTCAAGAAACTGATATGAGCCTGCAGTTTGTTTGAGCTGACTAATTTACTTTTCTCATAAATTTTCTCTTCGCGTTCTTTTATTCTTGATACAAATAGACCATCGAACAAATCCATGTGTGCATATAGTTGTTTAAATTGCAAGAGTTTATATCTTTTTCATTTGCTAAAGCTGTGTTTTTGGCTGCAACTTTGATGGCAAAATGCATGCAGATGGTTAGTTTTTGTGATTGTTCCAGAAGAAATGAAACAAAGATGCGGTAGAACTAGGACAGTTATTGTATGAGGTCTACCCAATACTAGATGCAGAGGCGCATAATAGATCGATATGAACATCATGAGCTACCTCGTAATAAAATCAGTTGTTGCTGATACCTCCTACTCGGTTCCTTCTTCCATAACCCGAGCTCGGAGAAGGAAGAGATAAGAGAAACCGAAAATTTCACATAGTACTTTTGATCGAAAAATCAAATAGAAGAGCCCAGATTTCAAATGAATTTGAGTATTTTTCATTTCCAATGAAATTTGGAAGATCCATTTTGCAAGGAGGTGCGAACCGACTGATGTGAAAGAATCAGCGGAAGAGTTGTGGTTAGGGTGAATTGCGACTCAAACCGTCCGATGAAATGGTTGTTGCTATCTGCTCCAATAACGAATCATTGGTTTAACTAAATAACTAAATCGCTTGGATTTACAAAAAGGTTGCTTGGATTTATCCATGGTTTATTCCTTATCTCTAAAAGTACCATTTTGGAATCCTGGAGAGGAAGATGCAGTTTTAAAAACAATTTTTTTCCGTTCCTGTATTCGATCTTGCCAAAGAAAAATGACATAATTAAGAAAATTAGTTTGTTTTGATATCTTTCTTTACTAAGCAAAAAGCATAAAAAATATACCATCAAGAGAGATAACTATCTATCAGATACCTCTATTTCCTATTTGATCTAAGCTAACCAACTTCTAGGAGAGACATAATTGACTGCATTGATCTCGGTAGCTACGCCACCTACCGAATTTAAAGAACCTAAAGAAGCATGAGTTATATATTCTGCTGAACGTCGTTCTTGCCACCCGCACAAGCGGTGGAGCATGTGGTTTAATTTGATGCGAAGCGAAGAACCTTACCAGGGTTTGACATGCCGTGAATCCTCTTGAAAGAGAGGGGTGCCTTTGGGCGTTCATGATTCGATATTCTGGTGTCCTAGGCGTAGAGGAACCACACCATTCCATCCTGATCAGAATCATTCTCAACAAATCTATAAGAAGTGATAGCAGCATCTGTTGATGAGTGGTTATACAACGGCGGTCCTTGTGAGCTAATTGTTCTACACTTCTTACCTGGTGTAGCTTGCTACTTTAGCTGGTCGTGACCAAGAAGCCACCGGTTTCGCTTGGTGGGCCGGGAATGCCAGACTTATTAATTTATCCTCAAATTTTCTTTATTTTTTCACATATCAATTACTAGAATGAAAAAAAGGGAATGACAGCATCTGAGAACAACGATTAATTTCCATCAATAGACCCGCTAAACCCTTTTCTAAAAGTTATTGATTTTCATTGCTTTACCCTAGATGTCCAGTCAACTGCTACGCCAAAACGCATTTCGGGGAGAACCAGCTAGCTCTTGGCTCGAGTGGCAGACCCATCGCTTCGGGGATTATAGGTAGAATCTTATTTCTAAGCAATACCAATCCGCTAACAGTAAACGGATCAGAGATCTATCATGAAGGATCCTATCTTGACAAGAAATTATCTATATGTTAAGATATCTATGACAAGGGCTATATATCAGTTAGGTAGAGCACCTCGTTTACACGTGCGCCAATGCTTTTCAAGGGAGCCCATTATGCAATGAACATATTTGATCTTATTGAGAAATCGATGTCTTACTCCATAGATTCGAAGGAACAAGAGAACAATAGCCTGACAAATATTGGGTTCGGTCCGATTTGAGTGCGAATTCAGGTGCCAAATCAAATAGAACCTACCATTGTGATTTGCTAATTGATAAGGTAAATACCCGATCCATTCAATGCTAGGCTTATGAGTATAAGGGACTCAAAAGAACCTCTTTTCGTCCTATGAACTTTACGGTGTATGAAGTCTCATATTTAATTCTTGCAGCGGAACGATAGAGACTCCATTTAACTCAGGTTGATCTAGGCCGGAGGCAGACCTAAGTCAAGGTTTTGAAACACTTTAGTATTGCTCCTTCATCAGAATACAAATGATGAATCATAGAACACATGGAGTCATCTTATTATCTTCCCATAAAGAAAAAATATGGTGGAGTAACTGATGTTTACATCAATCAGTTGATGAAAGAGCCCAATGCAACAAAACCAAGTAAGAATGGACGTAGAATACCAAAAGGGGTTATCATGTTCAAGCGAGTTTCAACAATACCATTGTAACTGTTACAGATGTACGAGGTCGGGTGGTTTCTTGGGCCTCCGCCGTGCTTCTGGATTCAAAGGCACACGAAGACGGACACCTTATGCTGCTCAAGCCGCCGCCGAAAATGCTATCCGTACTGTAGTTGATCAGGATATGCAACGAGCAGAAGTTATGATAAAAGGTTCAGATCTCGAAAGAGAGGCATCATTACGAGTCATTTATAGAAGTGGTATACTGTTAAGTTTCGTATGTGATGTAACACCTATGCCACACAATGGATGTCGACCTCCTAAAAAAAGGAGGTGTGTAAACATAAAATTGTCACGAGTAAACCTCTTATAAATGGGGCAGCATAGATGAACAATTTCTCTTACAACAGGAATTGTATTACATCAAGATCAACAGTTTAATTTGATTCCAAGTTTCTTAATTAACATCATAATTCATCATCATATCTTGGAATTGAACACAGGCTTCCGCTTCTCCATCTTGGCCCGCACTGCCTCCTCCAAATCTGCAGACATCAGCACCGCCGCGTTCCACGTGGCGACGTAATCGAGCCCCATCTCCACGCTGAGATCCCTGCTCCTTAGCATCACCGCCTTGGTTCCCGTCACCGCCAGCGCCGACTTCGCCCCCAGATCCCTCGCTATCTCCTCCACTCCCTCTCCATCTCCTCCCGAGTCTCGAACACCCGGCTCACGAGCCCCATCCCCTTCGCCTCCGCTCCCCTCACCGCCCTCCCCGTCAGCGCCATCTCCGTCGCGTTCCCGCGGCCCACGATCGCCGGCAGCCGCTGCAGCGATCCGAGGTCCGCCGCCAGCGCGAGGTCCACCTCCTTGACGGAGAAGTAGGCGGAAGCGTCGCAGTACCGGATGTCGCAGGCGGCGATGAGATCCACGCCGCCGCCGATGCAGGCGCCGTGGACGGCGGCGATGACGGGTTTGCGGCAGGTCTCGACGGCGGAGATGGCAGACTGCATGGCGAGGATACGGCGGCGGAGGATGGCGCGGGCGGCGGCGGGGTCGTCGCCGGAGGCCTCGGTCTGGGAGCGGAGGGCGGAGAGGGCGGAGAGGTCGATGCCCGCAGAGAAGTGGGGCCCGCGGGCGGAGAGGACGATGGCGCGTGCGGTGGGGGCGCGGTCGAGGAGGGAGAGGGCGCGAGGGAGGTCGGCGAAGAAGGGTAGGGTGAGGGCGTTGCGGTGGGCCGGCCGGTTCAGGTAGATGTGGTAGACGGGTACGGTCGGGTCTTTTTGAACAACCTCTAGGGTTTTGAACCCTTTCTTGATCTCAGCCTCGATCTCGATCGCCGCCGGGTATAAATTCTCCATCTCTTTTTCTCTTCTGCTGCTGCTTCCTCTTCAATAAGAGAAAACCAAAAAAAATTGATTGATTTTTGTTTTTGATTAGACTTCGCACCCAACAATTTATCCAATTTCTGCTGACCTTGGGAGCCTTGTTCAAGTTGGCTACGAAGCCTACGTTTGTCCCAACTGCTTGGTGAGGATGGCTGAGATGTGAAATCCATGTGACTTTCCAGCTGGTCGCCGATTCGAATCACTTATTAATCGGATGAAAATTGTTTGCAACCAGCCCCCACCACCACCAACTGCAATTATTGGATTTATGTGGCTGAGTTTAAAAACTTAACAAAACAATTCGGGTCGGACTAATTTTTCCACGATCCGGATCGCATAAAACCCGAATGCGACCTGCCTGAACCCGACTACTTTTATCAATAGGGTGTATATATAACACGTCTTTCATCTCAATCGTCCATCTCTTTAGATGAACAATTAGATTAGTTCACAGGGTACATATATAAAATATATAAAGGGAATATTATGAGTTTATGATTTGTTTTTAATTTGTAACAATTATTTTTTAAACATGGGTAAATTAGAAAGATGAGTGATATGTTTTCACTGGATTAAAATAAATTTTGTTTGTGTAGAATTATGTTACGTTCTTTTTTTTTGTAGTGGTGTTATTGTCAATTAGGTGCATATTTAGACAAACCCAAACAATATATTTCATGCCAAACTCGTAACCCACCCAAACCGATCCGAAGTCATATGGTGCAGGCATGGGTAGTAGCTACCAAACCCGTCAGGCTTGGCGGGTTTCGGGTTCGGGGTTACGTACGAAGGTCAGGTATAAATTTTCCCAAAACCTGCCCGGCCGACTCGTTTTCAGCCCTAGTCTTAGTAGATTGTCAAGGATTTTAGGTCAATATATAATTGTCAAGGACTTAATATATGAAAAATAGCTCAAAGCATCTTTCATATTTAAGCTTAACAATGGGTCTTATCTTTCTTTCATGTTTAATGTTTCATACTATGTTAGATACCGTAAACCACTCTACTTTTACCATACAACTATCTTGAAAAATTAAAATCCTCAAATTTCCCTGCTACTTCTCTTTCCTAAGTAGAAATAGAAACCGTGATTTTAGAAAAAATGAATGGTGAAGGACGATGTAAAAGAAGATTCTGGTGACAGTGACCGATAGTATGGTGGTTCTAAGAGAGGAAGAGAGGATGGTGGTGGCACCAGTGGATTGAGAAAATGAGTTTTTGATTCAATTATGTTTTAGAATTTATATTGGTGTTGCAGATTATTGTGACATTAGAGGGAGGGAAAATGTGTAATGGTAATGGAGTTGCGTAAGAAAAGATTATAGTGATGTCAACAAACACGAGAGAGTGAGTTCACTTTATCTAAACCGGATTTTTGGCACGTGCAAAATAGTAGAATTAGTATAAAATAAAAATTTACTAAGGACTTTCTTTGTACCTCTTTTATTAAGTTTTTTTCCCCTTTTATTGCAGAAAAGACTAATCTCAAATAGAAAGGAAAAGATTATCCATCTCAATTTTTGGGATAAACATAATGCTTTCTATTTCTAATAAATGTTGTATCTTTTATTTCGAAATTCTTCATGCAAAGAATTCAAGCTCAGTTAAAGATTTATCAATATATGACAAGAGTTTATTTGAACATGACAAGAACGTGACAATTAATCAAAAGAGGTGTGGTTATAATAGTAGAGATTAGGGTTCTCAAAAAGAAAAAAAGAAATTGGTGGAAAAGATCAAAAAACAGAATTGTGGTAGAGAAGGAAAGTGAGGCGTGGAGAGGAGCAAGAAGCAAACAAAATGGGTTCTATTTGATTAGGATTTGGGTTTAATGAAAAAAATACAATTAGAGAAAGAAAAAGAGGGCAAAAAAGGTCACTGAGTTCAATTGGAGGGCAAAAGATGTCCGATTATTCTACAAAGTAGTAACCTGTAAAATTCAAAAAAAAAATTTAGGGTATTGCATGTGAGAAGGAAAAAAAAGGACAAAGTATTAAACTTATATACGAGAAAACTTTGATATATTTTTCATAATAAACCTTGCCAGAGAGATGAGAAATTAAAATTATTTTGAGCTGGAAACTATGTGTGAACAAACTTAAAAGGAGGGGGAAACACTTCCGGAGTTAGTCAAAGAGGAATTAAAGCACACATAAGTCTGAATCATATCACAGTAGTTTTTTGCAAATCAACAGATTCTAGAAACATGTGTAGCTATAATTTGGGTTCTAAAATTATAACCATTACATTTTCTTGAGTATAAATTTCATACACATTTACTTATCATATTTATTATTTTTGTATCTAAAATAATGCTATTCGAGTATTTTTAGCTAATTTTACAGAATACAGGCCTAAATGCAATATTCTAAAAGAGAGTATGATTTAATGTAAGGAGCCAAGTGAAAGCTTATTAAAAAAATTTAGCCTCATGATTAAGCCATACTTCAAGGAGGGAAGCCCAACAATGAATGAAAGAAGTCAGTTCTCTTTAACCCAGATTTGGACAGTAGAGAATCATCTTTAGTTTAAATCGATCCATATCTTAAGTAAGTTTTGAAATATAGTTTTGATCTTACCAAGTAGCTAGTTGTAACTATAGGAGCTGTAATTGTATGTTAAGATCCTAAAAAACAATTATAACAAAATCTGATTATAAATAGAGGTAAGAGGAGAAGTTAAGTAGTGCTTTCTTGTATCATCCAAAGTCTGAGTGAAAGCTTGTTGTTGCAGAAAAGGAGCTTGGAGAAAATTTGTAATAGAGTTGAAGTATCATCAAAGTTTTTTTTTTTCTTATTAATGTCTTGTTCTTCTTCATTTTACTTTATTTTTTGATTTACTTAGTATCATGTGTAACTAATTTGATATCTAGGTATAATGAAAGTAAGCTAAAATAATTAAGTAACTTGTAACTCATCTCTCATGTTCTGCTTATTGCCATGATTATATTAAGATTTAACAACATATAAACATCTAAACATTATCATCACTTTAGTTTATGCTTAGAAAATATGATTTACGGTTATTGAAATTGTTGCTTAGTTTAGTTTAACCATTTTCTGAAAATCAGTATCTTGCCTGTACATAGCTCATAAATTGATAGGTTTATGATGATCACACATAATCATATAATCTATAATTTTTATAACTAAGTAGAAAGTAAAGATTTTTTGTGCTTGCTTGCCTTATCTTTCTATCTGTAGACACTGAGCTGTGGTGTAAATCATAATGTTTGTAGAGAGAGTGAACTAATTTCGTCATGCTTAGTGGATTCTTTTCCCTAAATTGTTTCTTATTATTATCTTCTTATTTAAAGTAGTGATAATCAACCATCTTTCATCTTCATTTATTAATTAGCCTAGATATTAACTAAGGCACAGAAAATCTCTCTTACATGTGCATCGACCCGTATTTGCTCATATTGCACCGTAAGTCGGGCACTTGCGATTTAACTTAATTTCTCACAATTAATTTTTGGCCCTGTTATTAGGAAAGGCACTCTTCTTTTATTATTTGTTCTTATCTTCGAATTAATCATTATTGTTTGTTTACTGCTTCAAAAAAAATTGTTTTTCATATCCAACTTGATTTTCTGAGTCTACAGGTACTAAGAGACCACACAAAAAATTTTCGGGACTCACTGGTGGAGTCTTGATCGCTAGCGAGTAGTGAAGTTACCATATTGGCCGTTACTCAATGATCTTAGTAAGTCCTCTTGTGCCCAAATATTTCTGTCTTTTTCTGAATTTTTTCTAGGATCCTGTCTGCTGGATCGAATTCTGTATATTGGATTTTTGACTGATCACCTAAATTAAAAACACTCACTTGGATCTAAAAAAGCAAAACTTCATAACAAGATAGAAACATGTTTCTAGAGTATATATCATCTTAAGTGCATCTAGAATAGATTTATATTCTTGTACCTTTATTGTTGAAGAGTGCTGGAGGAAGCTACGTGCTCAACTTTTCTTTGCATCTGTAAAGCACATAGTAGATAAAGAATACAATTGTTTGTGGTATCTATATTTGTGCATATTTCATATTAAATAAGTTAAGGGCACGTCCTATTAAAAAGATAAGATAGAGATTTCATCACCCTGTCTTGGCCCATAAATCATCTTCCTCATTTGCATGGCCTACGGATTTCGAGCTCAATAGCACAACAATATATGAAGATGACCTAAACTCACTATCTTGTGATCATTTTAGTGTCTTAGGCTAATGGTTTGAGAGGTTAAACTCTTCCAAGAATGGTGATTACTTAATTATCCGTCACGAAACATGGGATCCATAATTTTCAAGTCTTCATCAAGAGAGCTTCTCCAAAATTCACGCTTTGATTGTCGATCTTGAATTCCTTCCTTGAATCAACTTGATAACTTCAAACCTTCTTTACGAGGAAGAATAAGACATATTCCAATTTCTTTAATCTTATAAGCTTATAAACATTAGAACTTAATTAGTACTAAATAACTTCATGTGGTTTGTAATCATCAAAACAAACCGAGGAGTATACCCTTGGTCCACAAGTAGGTATGAAGGTCTATGCTTCTACCAGGAAATGAAGCAACCAATAAATGATTAGTTTGAAATTCAAAGAAGAGGCGTCTGGGTAGTGGAGTAGGCCAGTTGGTAGCCGAATCACTATACATCATTTTCTCGACTCTCATTGCTCTATATATCCTTCTTTCTCTTTTAATTGCTTATAACTATTGCATTGTTATTGATTTACTTGTTCTCATAGTTATAATGTTTATCCAATCAAAATTGGGTATAAATTGTTGTAAATTGATCGCAAACCTTATTCATCCCCTCTAAGATTGCCACATTATTTTTCAATTGGTATCAAAGTATTAGTTATGCAATTTATAGCACTAACATCTTAAAGTGATCTATGACAATCTATAAGAGTGATGAGCTCCTGTAAGGACGCTCAAACAAAAGATCACCCTTGTTCAATGGAACAAATTATGCTTACTAGAAGGTTTGTATGAGAATCCAAATTAAATCGATTGATTGGAGAATATGAGGCATAATTGAAGAGGGATATGAGGCCTCAACCAAAGAGGTTGATGGCGCCAAGAAAGCCAAATCAATTTTTGAATAGAATGAGAAGAAGTTAGTGATTGTCAACTTCAATTCTAAATCTCTTGACACTCCAATAAATGGTTTGACCCAAACTGAGCTCTACAAAATTATGAATTTAACTTATGCAAAAGAATTATGGGACCACCTAGAAGTTACCCATAAGGATATGTCAAGTGAAGAAGAGTAAAATAAATATGCTTGTTGAAGATTTTGAAATATTTTTTTATGAAATCTGATCAGGTTATTGATGATTTTTTTCAATAGGTTTAAGGGATAACAAATGAGCTTCAAGCACTTAAAAAGGAGATGATGAATACTGAGATGAACAACAAAGTATTGAGGTGACTCTTCAAGGCATGGAATACTGTCAGTACTATCATCCATCCTTTTGAGATGATACACGATATCAACACTAAAATTTCAAAAGTTCATGAGAATGTTGAAGAATGTTGAAATCAAGCTAAAAGCTCAATGGCAAAGTGAGATAGTTGAAGCCTCAAATGCAAGAATAAAGGGATTAGCTCTTAAAGGCACAAATGATGAATCCTCATCCAATGAGAGTGAGTCTCAAGATAATGAAAAGGAGGATGTTGGTCTTATCGCAAGAAGGCCGTTTAAATCGGAAAAGAAGAAATTCATTAAGAAGAAGTCTTAATGGAAGCCGATCAATAAGAGAGGAAACTTCTTCTACCACTTATTTTAAATGCAACACACTGGGGCACTTGAAGAAAAATTGTCTGTTGCTTAAGGAAAAGTACAAGAAGAAGAAAAAGAAGGCTTTATATGTTGATTGGAAGGAATCCGAACCAAGTGATCCGATGAAAAGCAACATGAAATGGCCAATCTCAAAACGGTGAGCAACAACATATGCTTCATGGCTCATGAAGATGAGGTAATATCCGATTTTGAAGCAACCTTTACTTTAGAAGAACTTGAGATGCTTGTATTGAATTGAAAAAGACTTCAACAAATTGAGAAAAAGTTATTCTAGTCTCAAGAAAGAACATGCTTGTTGTAACTCTAAAATTAATGAGTTACTCAAGATAAAAATGAATATATTGCTAAAAATGACTCTCACAAGTATTCTTGAAAAACTAGAAGAAGAAGTAGTTCTCAAAGTGAATAAATTGAATGCTAAATTGTCTACACCTCATGCATCTACATCTCATTTGCATGTAAAATCACATAATTCAATCACTCATACTAGAATCATGCTAAGAAGTATCACAATCATGGATACACACCATTATAGAAAAGCATGATTTGTCTGATAGTTCCAACAATAGATATAAATCAAATATCATTTGTATATATTGTATGCAACATAGGTGTGTTTGCACTTTTTGTGATATTAGAAATCACTTTATGCTTATCCTCATTTATTGTAGGTTCCAAATGTGCTACTAACCATCAAGGACCAAAAAAATGTTAGTATCTACAAAGACACTAATTTTTAGGTGTGTGCTCTCTCAAGACGTAGAGAGAGGCGATATCTTGATAGCGATTGTTCCACGGTATATGACGAGCAATCAATATTTATTTGTATCGTTATCAAGGACACAAGGTGGGACGGTCACCTTTGGAGATGATAGAGCCCGTTAGATTGTTGGTATCAGGAATATCAGTAAATCTCCATCTACCGTTTATAAGATGTTTTACTTTTTGATAGTTTAAAGGCTAATCTAATTAGTGTAAATCAATTATGTGACAACGATTTTTAGATGTTACTTTTAAACGCACTTGATGTTTAATTGTTAATAATGGTGGTGAACTTGTTTTTGAAGGTAACAGGGATAAAAATATTTACATTATTGAGCTTAACGATCTCACTAATTAAAATATTGAGTGTTTAAGTGCTCTAGATCAAGAAACTTGGCTTTGACATGAAAGACTCAGGCATGCAAACTTGAAACTTATTGGGAAGCTTAAAAAAATCTTTGATAAGAAGGCCACCTAAACTTAAAATTTTGAAAGACTTCACTTGTGAAGATTGCAAGAGAAACAGGCAAGTCTAAAGCTTATTTCACCACAAAAAGGGGGTAATACTTCTAAATCCTTACAATTACTCAACATGGATAAAAGGGAGTAACTACTTGTAAACCCCTACAATTACTCCATATAAATTAATTTGGTCCTATGAGGACAACGAGTTTTAGCGGCAAACATTGTTTTTTAATTATCGATGATTTTCTCAATTCACTTTGGTATTGTTTTTGGTAAACAAAAGTGAAGCATTTGACTTATTTTCAAGTTTTTGCAAACGTTTTCAAAGAGAATGTGATCATTATATTGTTAGGATTAGAAGTGATCACGCTGATGAATTTGAAAATGAAAATTTTGAATTATTTTGTAATTAGCATGACATTAAGCACATTACCCACCCAAGAACATCTCAATAAATGGTGTTGTTGAATGAAAGAATCAAATGATACAGAGATGGCGCACACTTTGTTGAACTCATATGATTTCCAAAATTTTTTTTTTGGATAAAGCCGCTAATACTGCATGCCATGTTTTAAATCGCGTTTGATCTGATCAATGTTTGAAGAAAACTCTGTATGAACTTTATTATCAAAATATCTAAACATTTCATATTTCCGTATCTTTGGAATGCTTTATTTTAAACACCAAGTATAACTTTGTAAATTTGATTCCAAATCAGATGATATTATTTTTCTTGGATACTTCACTTTTAGCGAGGCTTATCGTGTTTTCAGTAAGTGTACTATGGCGGTTGAAGAATATATTCATGTTTCTTTCAAAGAGGCTAACATTTTAGATCCAAGAAAAGATAATGATGAGATATGTACATTGCCGAATGCTTTATAAGATGAAACCTTGAAGACTCAATAAAGATAAAGAAGGTCTTCATTCCCCTCAAGGGCAAGAACCAACAAATGCTAGTTATGATTTACCGAAGACATGGAGATTTGTCAAGACCATCCAAAGGAGCAAATTATTGATGATGCATCAAGATGAGTCATGACTAGAGTTCAAGCTCAAAGAGAATGTGGTAACCTAGCCTTGTTATCTCAAGTAGAACATTAAATAAATCTAATGCACTTTATGATGAGTTTGGTTTTTAGCTATGCAAGATGAATTAAATAATTTTGATAGAAACTGTGTTTGAGAGTTGGTTCCTAGACCCAAAAAGTGTTCCACCATTGAACAAATGGGTATTTAGGATAAACTTGATAAACATGGCATAGTTACTAGAAACAAAACTAGATTGTCACCCAAGAATACAATTAAGGAGAGCATTGACTATGATGGAACCTTTGGATCAATAGCTAGACTGGAATGCTTCTAGCTTCCGCAATTTTCAAAAATTTTCGCCTTTTTTAAGTGGATGTTAAAAGTGTTTTTCTAAATGGCTTTATGAGGAGAAATTTTATGTTGAATACCTTCCGAATTTGAAAATCACGAATTTTCAAATCATGTTTACAAATTAAAGAAAGCTCTTTATAGCTGAAGCAAGCATAACGTGCTGGTATGAAAGACATTCAAATTTTCTTTGTGAAAATGATTTTGTTAAGGTAGAATTGGTTGTACCTTATTTCTAAAGGTCAAAAATAATAATGTTATTTATGCAAATTTATGTTGATGACGTTACCTTTGGTGCCATTAATAAATCTCTTTGTGAAGAAGTTTCAAATTGCATGCAAAAGAGTTCGAGATGAGCATGATTTGTGACTTAACTTCATCCTTGGATTACAACCAAGGAAGATATCTTCATAAACTAAGATAAATATACCAAAGAACTTGGAAAAAAATGCTCAAATTACAAGATACCAAGACAATCGAACACCTATGAGCATATTAACAAGCTTTATAAAGATGGGAATGGTAAAGTGTAGACATGAAGGTCTACAGAGGTATAATCGGTAATTTGCTTTATCTTACCGCTAGTAGACCAGATATAATGTTTAGTGTATACTTGTGTGCTAGATTTCAAACCTCCTAAAGAATCACATTTACATGCGATTAAGAGAATTATTAGATATGTTAAAGGTATATCTAGTTGTGGGTTGTTTTATCCTAGGCATACATCATTTGAATTGATTGGTTATTCTGATGCGAATTTTGTCAGAAGCAAAGTAGACCGCAAAAGCATCAGTGTCACATGCTAGTTTTTAAGACATGCTCTTATTTTTTGGTTTAGCAAGAAAGTAGTGTAGCATTGTTTACAATGGAAGTGGAAGTATCGCGGTCGGTTTGTGTTGTGCCCAAATATTTTTGATGAGACAAACTTTGAACCATTTTGGATTGAGTTTTGATACTACTTATATATTGTGTGATAATACTAATACTAAAATTTGTCAGAAATTCTATTCTTCATTCTCGTATAAAATATATCGATTGGAGACGCCACTTTTTAAAGATCATGTTGAATGTGTGACATCAATCTTAATTTGCGCCCAAAAAGAATCAACTTGCTAATATTTTTACAAAATTATTATCGGAAGATCAATTGTTTCTATCCATAGGAAACAGAAATGTTCTCTTGAATCTTGAAATAATTTGATTTTCTATGATTTTTATGATAGAATTTTGTTGTTACTTATTTGAAGGAATCATTATGGAATTTTTGTGAATTTATGAGTATTTTTCTGGATTTTATTGATACCAAAATAGACACTTGTTCACATCCAAGTAAACCGCTGAAAGCTAACAGTCGATCGTTTTGATGGCTAAGCTTTTTTTGGTTCAAAAGCTTTAATACATCAGTTGGATCGATCGCTCAGCTCTCTGGGTTAACCTAATTGAAGTATGTTTTTTTACCCTCACCACCCCCAGCCCCACTTTTACTCGTTCCCCAATTTTCTTTATCTCTTACAGCACCCAAAAAATTTTAAATCTAAAATTCCCAATCCACTCTCAAAATTTCCCAAATCCACATCGAACTCATCTCCATTTTCCTCATTTCCACCCTTACTTGCACCATGGTGCGAGCGAATTGCCCACAGGCAAGCCCAGGGTTGCAGCAGCGACAACACATGAAGAGAGAGTGGTTTTCTCCAAAAGAACTCCATAGGGAAAGAGGACTGCCAGCAAGCCGACAATCACTGCAATAAGTGATCTTAAAGACATGAGGTAGAGGAAAAGGAAAATAGAGAGAAAGAAAGAGGGAAAAGAATGAAAGAGACCTAGATTCAGAAGGATGCCACAGAAGAAGAAGTAGAGAAATTGGACTTTGGAGGCGACATAGATCTGGAGGCGTCATCAAGGAAGGAGACCCAAGTCTTGGTGGGTTTATTAGTATCAAGGTAAAGAGGCTTATGGATCATTTCAACCTTGATAAAGTTTATCTTGGAAGGTATGTGGATTTTAATTCTCTTCAAGGTTATGGCATTGGGGACATGTTTGCTAGCCTAGGGCTATTTTGTTGGCCCTAAGAGTACTTGAGCCAATAATATCTTAAGTTTTGATAAGTAATAACTCATCTAGTTACTAATATTAATTGAGTGTGTTTGTGTTAAACAGGTTATTCTATATCAAACAAATCACGGAACCATAAAAGAGGTTGGATGGAATGAGATTATAATGTAAAAATCTAAATTGGAGGTGGTAGAAATAGAAGCTCCTAAAATCAACTTAACGTCCATATCAATGTGGAGTCAAACACTTGAAGATTAAAAAAACTAGGAAGCTAACTTTCAAATATCTATTGAGAGATTGTTAGCCCTATTGTGTTCTTAGTTTGATAATGACCACTCACTAAGCTACTTATGTACTAACAACTCTTATTCTAGTGTTTTATGTTTTTGACTTAGATCAAAGCACCTACACGGAGGTTAGATGGATTAGAGCTCATATTGCAGTATCAATTAAGAAGGTGGTGGCATATTTCTTGAATAGCTTACTCAATTTATCAAGATTATTCAAATTGGAGTTAGAGTGAAGAGCAAAAGATTGCAAAATCTAATGAAGTTAAAGAATTATTGAAGATTGCTAAATCTACTCAGATTACTATGTAAGATAGAAGAACTAAGATAAAAATTTAATCTGGCACAAGATTGCATTTTCATACTTATGCATATAAGTTTTGACTTAAAATCAAGTGTGGTTTTCCTCAAATTTTGTTAATTGCCCAATAGCCTTTAAATTAAATTTAAAATAATATTCTGGGCCTATTTATTTTGATTTTATACATATTAGAATCTATACAAATTTTCTGATATTTTTTCAAAGGCATTTAAATCAATTTTAAAAAAATTGGGGTTTTCGGATCGACCACCGGAACACACGGGTCGATCAGATTGAAATGAAAAATATGAAGAAATAGTGGAATGCAAAGCATTCGACTGCCAGGGTCGATCCAGATCATCTGCTAGAGCTCATTGCTCTACGCCATGACTCGGATCGGCCGTTGGGGACGATCGAGATCATTTTCCAAAGCTCAGTGCTCTCAGACATAACCTGGATCGACTATCAAGGATGAGGTTCGATCATCCGCTGATGCCATTCTTCAACTCCAACTCTTTGTTGGGTCACGAATCGACCGCCAGGGTCTATCAGCAAACACAGAAATCCATTTTGAATTTCTACAATCAACCGAGGTCGATTAGTTTTTTGTAAATTTGAAAATGAGTGGGAACTTTTTAAAGTACTTTTGAATATTTTATTTGAGTGCGCAATACAAGTCAGATAATGGTATAATCACTTTTGACTATTGAGATTTCACTGTTTACTCGTGATCGATTGTCAATCAACTACTGGGATGATGCTTTTAACTTGAATTAGGTTTTCTTCGATTAAACCGATCGAGTGCCAAGTTTCAGCAGTCGACCGAAAGATTACAGTTTTTTTTTTGAGAAGATTTGAACATGATTTTTTGAGCTGAATTTCTTTTCACCTACTCTTTTCTCCTTCTAACTATAAATACTATTTTTCATTACTCTTTCAATAACTCTTGAAAAACTTTTAGGAATCATAATCACTTAAAGAGATTTGTGCTATTTTCTTTCTTCAAGCTTATTTCCTCATTCTTTTCAAAGAAAGTGATTGTGCTTTCAAGTCTACGATTGATGTTTTATGCTTATTATTCTTTTCCTCGCAATGTTTTCAAAATTCAAAGTTTATAGATCTAGAGCTATCAACTTTGTTCATTTATTTATCTTGATTTATTCTTAAGCAAATATTTTAAAGAGATTATTTTTCCTATTCTATTAAAAGATTTAAAAAGTGATACTTCTGTGCTTTCAAATTCTTTGATTGAGAAAATGATTTATATACTTCTTTCTCAATCTTTTTTAAAAGCACTCAAAGTTTTTAAATCTAAAACTTTCATCTTGCTTTATCATTCATTTAGATCTATAGTGCCAAATTAAGTTAATCTTGGTTGTTCTTGCTAATAGAGTCTCAAAGTTGCAATCTTTTTATATTTGTTGTCACGCTCTACTTCCCAAATACATGAAACGGAGTCGCGATGAGAGTCGGCGATGTATATATGCAAGAAAAATACCCCACATATATGTTAAGCCTAAAGTAACCTGAACATGTTACATAATCAAAATGATAAATTAATATTACTACAACGATACATATAATGTCTACACATGTTATCATATGAAATGAGAAAGATATAGCAACTGGATTCGATATAGAGAGAATCAGAAAATAATCTGAATAAAAGAGAAGAAAGAATACCAGAATGATAGAAATGAACTCTAGCTCCTCGCAACATGTCTGGTCTCATCAAACACTTAATCAATGAAAATAAAATATCCAATATCTGGACGTACAAATTCAGGGTCATCAGAAGTGACCTAATGAGTTGTAAGAAAGGGAAAAGTGCTTTGTGCATAATAAACAATGTGTACATAATATAAACAATATTGGAATAAGACAGAAATAACATATGAAACATGAATAGAAAGCAATAAAGTCAGTCAATACAAAATCAAATGTCCAATCAGTCAGTGTCTATCGCAGTCTATATAAATATCATGTGGGTAAATAAATCATGGCAGGGTCTAGTGTACAATCATGTGTCTATTATAATATGTATATACCATGTTCAGTCTGTAATATCAATGTAAGATTTCAGCTTTGTTATCGATGATGTTAACGAACACCAATTGTCACCTATAATAAACACATCCTATACTATAACTACCACTCGTGTTAATCGAAGTTTAAGTTATTGAAACTGATCGTTTGGAGATATTGTCCATACTTTAGGTGGGTTCTGTACATACCCGAAACCACGGCCTAATCACCTGGCGCTGAATCAGGTCCTATCCCTAGGTAGTCAATAACAATAATAATGGAAACAATACGAGATGTCAGTCATCCCCCAGAACCCTGCAGTGGAACCGTATCTCAATTGAACATGTATCATAGATCCACCCAAAATACAAATGTTGTCTCCTCCGTCAATTTTTTCAACCCCAGTGTAAGTTGTACATTTACATTACTATTTAGATCAATTATCCATATTATTTTCGATTGCTGGGATGATATGGTGACAGTAATAATATCAATGATGTAACAATAATAATGTGAACAATATTACCGTGTAAACGGTAGAGACAATGGAACAATGCATGTGTTACGGTCTGATAATATTTTCCAGTAACTTTCAATAACATGAATTAATACAATAACAAATTCAGATACTGCTCATTAGACAGTCTCATCTAGAACTGGTCACATCTTATCCATCTACACTAGAATACAATAGTAACTGATCCACCTACTTATAGTCTCAATACAATCATCGTGAACATCAGTATCAATTAATGTCAAAGTAATCCGTACAGTATTCACAAGTCCAATAAATAATCAATCAGTTCTCTCATCTTATCAATCTACTATTATCTTTTATATCCGTCGGTCCTGTTCCAATCTCAACATAATGGAATAAACACTCAGCTACTCTCTAATCAATCATCACTATCCTATCTAATACAATGTCATCAATCCACTCCCACTTCCATCAATCTCAATTACAGATCCAAACACATGACAAATCTACGCACATCTGTAGATTCACTGGTTTAGGTAAAATTAATCACACATATTCATCAGTCTACTCTAGTCCTTTAAGTCACCAATAACTGAGATCACACAATAACTGCTATCAAACTCTATATATATATATTAACACCGATATTAATGAAATCACTCTCATAATAACTCAACCTCTGTAACTGAATAACTAAATAGTCAAGAACCAATCATGAAGCACTGAATACATCCTCGAGATCAACTAAAACAAACAGATACCGAGATCACAAATAAGAATGAAAACATCCTCAAAACCAGATTTACCCACTATAATTAAGATCATGGCTAGGAGTGTAACATCCTCAATCAATAAGAAATCTAGATCATCTCTATGTTTAGTATCCAACGTCGATAGGATCATCAATCCTCACCAATATAATCAGGTAAATCCGAAAGTCCTTGTCTCAATAATCTAAAATCAAGATCATGTTATATATCGATATCAAAGGTAAGCTATACACACAACACCTGATGACAATCTAATAAGATCAATCTCCTCTATAAACTGTCAAAATCCAATGTAAAAATATATCACGGGTCAACTCCAACTCTAACTAAGTCCATATCAATTTATGTATCAGTCAGTCCATTGATAAAGCAATATCACACCTACCTATTCTCAATATCCAAAAGAGTTTCGGTTGGAATATCACCAACACCGGTCAATAAACACTATACATAAAATATGATCTCTAACGTCAATCACGACCAATCAACCTCAAGATTAATAAATTTATATTCTAATATTTATCAACTAGGCCAGTTACAAGATCAAGTCTGGTTTATGGTATATCAATACTAGGGGCGTGTTTTGTTTCGCCGCAAAACGTCGCAAAACGCAAGTCGTAAAACTTCTTTTTCATTTTTCGTTATTTGTTTCGCTGAAAAACAAGTTGCAAAATGCAACTCTTCTTTTCCCACTTACAGTTGCTACAGTTAAATTTGTGGTCATGTAATCTTACTTTTACACTCATATTTTCTCACTTGCAGTTGCTACAGTTAATTTTGTGGCCATGTAACTCTCACTTGTAGTACACTTACAGTTCAAAACAGTTAGGTAATCAATATATAATTTAATATTTTAAATAGTATTCAATTTCTTATTTAATTATTTTATATTTTTAATCTTTAATCTTTTATTGTTTTTATATTGTTTTAATATTTAATATTTTACTATTTTAATTTAATATTTTATTTAATACTTTATTATTTTTAATACTTATTCCATTTTTTATTATTTTATTTAGAGTTAATATTTTATTAATATACACATTATACTTTAATATAAAATTACTATATTTTAATTATTTAGTTTTTAATATAAAAATTACTTTATAATATCATAATATATTTTATTATTATATTAATATTTTATTATGTTAATATTGTAATATAATTCAGTATAATAATACTATAATGATAATTTATTATTAAATTATAATTATATTTTACTTTGTTAATCTTATATTTCTATAATAATATAATATTATAATAAATTTATATATAATAATTTTCAAGTATTTTTAATATTATAATATATAATTATATTTTATTATTGTTGTAAGATTTTTTAATATTTATATTTTATTAGTATTCTTAAAATTTTATTAATTTCTTTAGATTTTCCTAAAATTTATATTATTTATTTAGTTATATTTTAGTAATATTTTACTATTTATACTAACAATTTATTAATATATTGTTATAAATAAAATATTAAGATTATTAATTTTTTATCTCACATTTATTAATACAATTTAACTTGCAATAGTAAATTTAATTTAATAGTATTTATAATATTTAAATCACTGCTACAGTTAATTTTGTGATCAACTTTTCACTTACACTTTATCGTTTCCAACAAACACCGTAAATACAATATACTTTATCATTTACACTTTCATTTTATCAACCAAACACCGTAAACACATATACTTTTCCATTTACCCTTCACTTTATCAACCAAACACCGTAAAACACAATATATTTTCTCTACTACAGTTTACTTTTTTTCATTCTCATTTTACAACTTACGACTTGCGACGTTTTGCAACGAAACAACAGGCCCTAGGCCTAAGCCAACAACGGTGAATTACTAACACATGAAATAACACATAAATGCTCATATTAACTAGATAGATAAGGTGTACGGTCACTGATGTCATATGAAATGGTAGGGTAATCATACTGATCAAATATATCATACAATCACATGAAATAATATGAACAGATACACTAACATCTACAGTAACAGTAAATAAAGAAAACATAAAAACAAACACTCACATGAAATAACGCGATTTTGGATCTGAATCGCCGTCTGGTCTTCACTGTATGAACTGGTACTGATTTACGGATCATCCCATTAGTCGGTATTTCGAATCACCATGGTATCAGGTCCATAACGAGCACAAATCTGAATCTCCTGTAACGGGTCCGGATCTCACCAAACAGGTCCGGAGCATTGTAACACCCAACTGAACACACAAAGAGGAAGGGGAATCAACACACACACATAGCACATCACACACATACCCATATACGCAGCTACACATGCATACACACACAGGTACACGCACATACATACATATATACGAGTATACACATACATACTCAACCACACACATACTAATATATACATCCCTACACATACTCACATACACATCCACACACCCAAGCACTCATTAACACATCTATATCAGTGTGTTACACTTTTAATTAAAACACACCCACATAATAAATATAGATATACACTTGATTAAATACACACATATACATAATCATGCATTTAATTAAATGCACACACATAATATAATTCCCATGCATTTACATAATTCTAAAGAGAGAGGGGAGACAACTCATGGTGGTGGATGGTTGTGGGGTTTGCCGGCGGTGCACGCGGAGGGAATCGAGGCCGCTGAGGTGATCCACAAAAGGAATCGGGTTACCGAAAAGGTTGACGGCTCTTTGGAGCGAGGGGCATAGAGGGCACGGTTGGGAGGGGGTTGGTGCGCCAGGCCTAGCCAGAAGGGCAACAGTTGGTGCATGGCTCACAGTGGCAACCAAGGAGGAGGGCGGCCACCGGCGGAGCTCGCCAAAGAGGGGGAGATATGGGTGGAGCGCGCTGCCAACAAGGGGTGCGCGGCCAGGGAACTTGGCCTCGGCTGCGTGGGTTGTGGATGTTGCTACGGCTGCTGTGGTGTTTGGGGCTCGGCAGGGCTGCCGTGGGTAGACAGGGGTTTTGCTGGTATATTGGGGAAGGATGGGTAGAGGTGATGGAGCTCGGCAATGCTAGAAGAGGGGAAGCAGCAGGTGGTGAGGGTTGGATGCGCGCACAGGGCCTCGACCAGGCTGGCTGCACAGGGGGACTCGGTCCTGGGGGTTATGCATTGGGATGTTGCGGAGAGGGAGATCCAGCATAGGAGGAGCTCCGGGGATGGAGGCATGCGACAAGGATGTGAAGGAGGAAGCCCAGGGGTCTATTGACGGACGGTGGGGTGCCCATGGCGTTGATGTGCAGGCTGGTGTAGAGGAGACAAAAGGGTGTTTGTGCGGTGGTGCGACAAAGGTAATGGAGGAGTTACGGGTGTTTCAGCAGAGCTGCTGCCGTTGGGCAGCCAAGGAGAGAAGGTGGATCACGGTGGTGCTCAGCATGGGAGATTTCAGGGTGTGTTGCCACAACCAAATGGCTCCAATCTGAAGTTGATGAAAGGAAAGAGAAAGAGCGCAAGCCATGAAGGATATGGCGGATCGCGGCGGTGCTCGGTCTCGACGACAAAGAGGAGGGGAGGGCGCTGGACTGCTGCTGGATATATGCGGCAGATCAGAGAAGGGGAGAAGGAGATTGGGATTTGGTTAATATCAGGATTAGAATTAGAGATATTTTGGGTTTAGTTAGGATAAAGATTTAAGTTGTTAGGATTTAGATAAGATTTATTAGTTAAGATAAATATTGAGTTGTGAGTTTGGGTCTTGGATAGTGAGCTAGATAAAGGGTAATGGGTTATAGGATTGGATCATGGGTATGGGGAAAGAATTTAGGAGGAACAATAATAATATAACACAATATTAATAATAACAATAATGATAATAATAATAATTACCGTGTAGTAATAGAAATAATAATAATAGTAAAATGATAATAATAATACTCTAGTAATAATATCAACAACAATAACACTAATACATAATAATATAATTTTAATAACAATAATAGTTAACATACTATTAACAATGATTAAAATAACCATAGCAATAGTAATAATAATTATATCATAATGAAACACTCATTACTAAGAATAACAATCATAATAATAGTAATTTAAAAATATGAATAAGTGATAATGGCAATAATAATAAAGCCAATGTTAATATCTTAAAAGTAATTTGTATGTCTAATAATAATGATACCTATAAATCAAGTTAATTAACAAAATGGCTGTAAAGCCAGATAAGATATTTAAAATAATAATACAGTATTATTGACTAGGAGATATTACATTTGTGCTTAATTGATTCTCATCTTATTAGAGAACAAACTCACTTTGTAGAAACTTATTGTGAGAAAATTCAATCACTTAAGAAGTGGGTTGGTACAAATCTAGGCTTCTACCCAGAAAGGAAGTCGACATGGTCTATGCTTCTACCTGTAAAGAAGCAATTGTAAAGGTTTATACTTCTACCTTAAAAGAAAGTCGATGTAAGATCTATGCTTCTACCCAAAACAGAAGCAACCAATAGAAGATTGGTTTAAAGAAGAGGCATCATGGTAGTGGAGTAGGCCGGTTGGGGGCCGATTATGCATTGTGTGTTATCTCACTCTTGCTCTATCTCTTTTATTCTCCTTCTATCTATTTAACTTGCTTTAAGCTATTGTGTTGTTATTGCTATATTTGTTGATATAGTTATATTATTTCATCCAATCAAAATTGGGTAATTATTGTTTAATTTCATTGCAAATCTTATTCACCCTCCTTTAGGTTGGCACATTATTTTTCATATTTGTGTTTTTAAAAGAAAAACTTGCTTGGTATCCCGATCTTATAGGAAATTCTTGTGCCGACATTCAGTGAAGCAGAAGAAAGTCTGAAATTTACTCTGTGATTGATGGTAATAATTTGTTCTTACGCCTAGCCTAGTTAGAAAAAAATTTATATTCCAAATAATGGAGTTGCTTTCTTGGAAGGACTTTTGAAGTGCTTGGATGGGATCTTGATGAAGTAAGAAGAATCCTACTTGGCAAGATATGATCCCTCTATAGATATGAGCACTAAGCTAAGTGCTTTCTTTGTTGATACCCCCATGTAGAATCTTGGCAAAGATTATCATGCACAATGTCTTGCCTCAAGGAGGGCATTTTTGATGAAGCGAATAGTGATGCTATTATACTTTTGATAGATTTGAACAAGATAATTTATGAACTTCATCAAGAAGGAATTTAAATTTTTAGTGTTGACAACTTATGATGGTTCATATTAGTTCAAAACAGTTTTTCTGGGAACTATTAATGATTTGCATGACATAGT
>JAVJIF010021811.1:0-86680 GCA_038442645.1 Agave tequilana | reverse complement strand
AGCATACCCGCTCCGCTATCCAGATCCGAACCGGCCCGCTAACGGACCCGCCCCGCTATCCGGATCCGAACCGCTCCAGTTGGACAGCCAATAGTTGCGACTGTTGGGTCGAACCATTGCAACGGTTCAGACCGAACCGTTGCAACCTTTCGTTGGGTTCGGACCCGTTGGCCCCTCCTGGAGCGCTATAAATAGCGCTCCAGTTTCTCATTCTAAACATACCAAAAACGATAATCTCCTCTCTCTCTGAGTTCCGAACTGAAAGTGAGTTACTGCGTTCTGAACTAGGAAGTGGAGTTCTGATGTGACTTCCAAAGGGAAGTGGGAAAGTTAGTTTCCAAAGCGACTTCCAAAAGAGATTCTGCATAAACTCGTTCTGAAAGAGGGCTCAGAAAATTCAACAGATTCTTTAATAGAATTGTTGTCTGAATCTGGGACTTCTGAAGAAGAATATTCTTCAACCTTCCTTCTTCCTCTACAGTGGGTGCTCCTCCAAAGTAAAGGCAAATATTCTCCCGAAATTTGTCTTTGTACCGCTGCTTCAACGATCCTGTGAAGGTACTGGTTAACTACGGTTCGACCGTACGGTGATTTGGTAGTGTTATCCAAATACCATGAATGAGTGTTGTATCTTGGGAGACCAGCGTCCAGTAACCCGTTAGCACCAGTGCGGGGGACGTAATTGTCTTAAGGAGATTCGCTCTAAGCGTACGTCACTCCAAGTACTGTATAAGTGAATTAATTTCTTTATACAGGGGATATACTGATATTCAGTATATCGAGACTAATTTAGATTCAGTCTAATTGGTGTTTAACCAAGTAAAGAAATTGAAAGGTGGTTCTTAAATTAAGGAACGTTCTATTGAACGAAAAACCTCCCACCTGATATTTGCTGACCTGGCCAATTAGATTGTTGATATTTCAGTGATCTTGAATAGTTGTCAGATTGATTCTTGTTAAGCAGAAACCAACATCAAATTCTCAGTCTGGATCGATATTAGGAGTTATGTCACGTTAGATATAATAATGAAATTCATTTAAAGAGTCAGAAGTTCTAAATTGTTTTTAGAAGCTGATAACAGAGCTGAAAATAATGAACTTCTACTCGTAAATGCTGAAGAAGTTTGAGATGAAGAAAAAGATTATTAATTTCCATAAGTAGTTTCATAAAATTATACAACTTATTTATAAAAAAAATCAATATCTGCCCACATTAGGGCATGACTATTCTCATATTCCATTATTTCTTAGAAAATTTCAAGTAAAAATTTTCATTCATTAAATTTAATCTTAAGATCCATAATAGAAGCAAAATAAAAAATAAAAGGAATTTCTTTAAAGTATTTATTAAAATTTTCTCCATGGAGCAATGATATCTCGAACAAAATCATTATTTCTACATTAAGAAAATATTTCGGTTATTTCAATTAACTCATAAAATACTAAACTTATCGTTAGATAATAAATACCAGAAAATAATTTTGTTACTCTTTTAAATCTTTTAAAAAATTCACAAATTCATTCACGAATTTCTCATTCCTCATCGGAAATAAAATAGTTAGACAATTCTACAAAAATGAACCTATCTATTGTCTATTTGTAAGGAATCACTTTACTCAACATATTATATGTTGAGTCCCAACGAGTTTTACATCTTGAGGTAATTCTTTTAGCAGGTAATCCTAAGCTCGAACAAATTTGTTTGAGAGTTTGTCTTCTTGGGTCGCTACTTTTAATAAATATAATAATATCTCTTAATTTTTTTAATATAGTCATTAATTAATTTCAAACTATCTACACACAAGTTAATAATATGACAAACAAACGAAATCGATTATGAAATTTTTTTTCCCTTCAAAACGGGTTTTAAATAATTCTTCAAAATCTCAATTGCTGCAGTATTTTCGCTAGCATTATCAAATGAAATAGTAAAAATTTTGGATCAATTTTATATTCTCTAGCAACATACGTTATAACCTTACTTAGATTTAAAGAATTATGAGGATGAGAAAACTTTTTAAAACTGATAACTTTTTTATTTAAAACCAAATCAGAATAAATAAAATGCACAGTAATAGCAATATAATAGTAGCCGTTAAGAGCTTCCTAATAATCAGAAGTGAGTCAATTTTATGTGACAAAAATGATAAAACTGCAATTAATATTTGTTTTTGTTTTCAACTACTCTAAACATTTCTGATCTTATAGTGTTCTTACTGACCGGCCGGGATTATGAGTGATTCTAATATAATCTGTAAATGCATCATTTTCAGCCATACTAAAAACTTTTCAGACCGAATAAGATATTTAGCTAAATTTATTTTACAAATTGCACGATTATAAGAAAAAGTGCCTACTGTGCCATTCAAAGTGCTAATTTGAGTTTGTTGTGATTGGTATTATGAGTGTTTATTAATATGTCGGCTTAGTGGGCCGGTTCTCACATTTTTGAGAAAACATATGAAACATCTGAACACAACTTACATTGATCCCTCCTACTTTATCAAAATATTTTTAAATTCCAGATTTAAGATTTGTAGAGGTAGTTGATACCTTGAAGAACTAATAAGTATATGAGGAGCAGTGTTAGGTACATCAGAAAAAGCATTAAAATCTGCCCATTGTGTGAATGAAAATTGTAGAGTATCAGACAGCGGCAAATTTAGGGCTTTCCACTGTTCATTACTTAAACTAAAACTACAATGATATTTAGAATCAAAAGCTTGAGTAGGTCCAGCTGATAAAGAATTGACATTCATTATTTTTCTTGTTTCTAATTTTACAAGAATATAAATACCAGGTGGGTCGTATCAGAGCCCGAGCCCGAGCCATGAGTCACCTTTAGCTGACCAGGTCCAGCCCAAGAGGAGCCGGACCCGGGCCGGGTCTGACCCGAACACAGACCGTGCTCGTGCGGTAGCCAGGCCAGTCCGGCCCGGCCCAATTGACACGTCTACTGCTGAAGAAGGGTAAAGTAAAGCGCCTTGCTCTCAAGTCTCTTCCCCGTTCTCCCATCTCTTTTGTCCTCTTCCACTCTCCAAGCAAAATCAAGAAAGCAAAAAAAAAAAAAAATGGCAGATCTCGAAACAACAAGATTATCCTCATCCTCAAGATTGAACTCGTTCCTGATGATGGCGCTGAGCAAGCGCCGCACTTGGGTCTCCCTCTTCCTCCTCGTCTACGCCCTCCTCCTCTCCTCCTCATGGAACCTCATCCTCTCCATCCGCTCCTGGTACAACTCCGCCGCCCTCTCCTCCTCCGCCGCCTCCTCCTGCTCCTTCTTCTGCATCGGCTGGCCGGCCCTCTACGCCTCCGTCCTCTACGGCGGGGTCTTCGCCTCCTCTCCATGGGCGCCGCCCTCGCCGTCGCCGTGCCCGCCACCCTCGTCACCTGGATCACGGTCCTCGTGCTGCTCGCCTTCACCGGCAAGCCCAGGGCGACGCTGGTGATGGAGGGGAGGAGGGTTACCAGAGACATCGCCAGCGTTGCGTTCAAGATTCTGATCAGGGAGGGGAACTTGGTGGCTGCGCTCTGTGCTGTGCTCAGCTTTGTTGCGCTACTTGCGAGAAGAAGAGGGCAGCAGCAAGAGGAGCAGGATTTGTGATGACTGGGGTTTTGGGGCTAATTATTTTGCCTGAAGGATGATGGGTTGAGGTTGGAGAATAATTGGGGATTTGGAATTTTTTTTTTTTTTTTTGTAAATTAATTGATGTATATTAATCCCAGCCTCTTTATTATGTTTCTGTTTTTATAATTTTGTTGTTGACATTTTCTAATGTAACGAGGATGATGCGATTTTGATTCCAAGAAGCAGCAGAGATTAGGGACTTTTTAAATTAGAAAAAACAGTGGCACTACGAAAATGCTGATGCTGATTTAATCCATTTTTTTTTTCATATTTAATATTTTGATTTTTTTCTTCCCATTTTAAACTTATTTTGTTGAATGTGATGGATGGGGGTCGGAGAGAGCAATGCTAACACATGGAGAAGAATAAGATGTTGGATGAATAAACTTTAGGGTAAATGGCAAATATAATTTGTCAATTCTCATTTAAGTTATCCAAAAATTTTCTTTTTTCTTTTTTCTTTATTTTCCTTCCCAAGTTGGGTCTGGCAACCGTAAACAATAATTATTACGCAAATGATAATAGCTAAAAGGACAAGTATATTGTCCCAAAAGCATTAATTACATTTCACTTTAGATTCTTCTTGACAGCAAGAATAAAAGATGTAGGATCTATTTGGTGTTGAGAAATTTGGAATTAATCAAGTGAGTTTTTGAAGAAATGTGAGCTGAATTGTGGACGGGACCGGCGGCTCGGAATGCGCGGGAGATGGTTGAAATGTGTCCTTTTATTGGCGATGAACATGGTAAATTCACATATTCAATTCCGTTTCTGATGATGTGTCCGTTCAGCGAACGGATGTGTCTGGTCGGAACACTTATGTCCATTCCAACTAAACAGATGTGTTTACTTGGAATGTTTGTGCCCATTCCGATCGAACGGATGTGTCTACTCCAAAAGACTTCTTTCAAATTTTTATATAAAGGACAGAATTTCACTCCAAAATGAATCACCCAAAATCTCATCATAACAACAGCCACAAGAATAAATGAGTTCAAGATGCAAGGACTTCGAGCACCATCACAAAAGACTCGCCTTTTTGGTGGAGTTACCCAAATCCTTATATATTCAAGACCATCTCCATGTCTAGCAGATGTGGGACTATTTGTTCGACCCAAATCCCAATAATTTCCCTCTCGAACAAAGAGTTTCCTGTAAGCTCATATTTACACCTGGAAGACATATGCTAAATCGAGATCAAGATCCTCTTTACTGTGTTACAGCACATGCCTTACGTGAAGTAAGGCTCTGCTGCCAATCTCGAGAGCTCAACTAGCTCTACAGGGACTTTATGCGCCTTTTTTGCGCCCTAGGAATTGAACAAGTTTTATCCTCCTCTCAAACAAAGAGTTCGAGCCTCCCTGCACGCCGATCTTCCTCACTCCTCATCCAAGAAGATCATGCGCTCAATCGAGGTCACTCCTCTTCACTCGTTGGATGATAACACGTCTTACATGAAGCACCTGGAGCACTCCTCTTCACTGCGTTGGACAATACGTCTTACACGAAGCACCTGGAGCATGATTAATTCCCTCGAGAGCTCAATCTTTATAATCTAACTTAACAGGGGCCCATTGCGTCTTTCTTTATGCCTTGGGGGATCGAATATCACCCACACACACGACTAAGTTCGGGGTATGTCTCTGATACCATTTGTAAGGACTTGGGGCACCATCCTAAAAGACTGGCCTTCTAGGTGAAATTGCCCAAATTCTTATATACCTAAGACCATCCCAAAAGATTAGCCTTCTAGGTGAAGTTGCCCAAATTCTTATATACCCAAAACCATCCCCATGCCGATGTTGGACTATTTGTTCGATCCAAATCGCAACACAAGATAATTTTATTGAATTCCTTTCAGAACTCTGTCTGAATTCTGGATTTTAGTCTGTCTTTTTTTTTAGTTATGTTCAGCTTTGATTCGAATGTACGTAATTTTACAAAGTGTTGTGTAGAATACAGGAATAAGTGTTGTATCTTGGGATACTAGCGTTTGAGCACATTAACGAGGGGCGTAATTATCTTAAAGAGAATCATTGTATGCGTACCTCACTTCATATTAATTTGTTACTATTTTTGTTTATACTAATGTTCAGTGTTGCAGGGATTATAGAATTCTAATATAATGTCTATTTGAACTAACGTTCTTATTATAAGGATTATGCTGAATAAAGTATTTATACTGAAATATTATTTTAATAAATATTATTAATAGATAAATTATTATTAAATTATTTATCTTACTGATTTATTACTAATATGATACTGACTAAATACTAGTCAGATTTATATATAAGAAGGGATTTGAAAGGTGATTCTGTAATTAAGGAACGTTCAATTGAATAAAAAATCTCACATCTAATTTTCACCGACCTGGACAATTAGACGGGTTGATCTTGATCTAGAATTGGATTGTCGAGAATAACAATCTTAAGATTCATATGTATTAAAGTTGCTAACTTCTACTATGCTTAAATTGTAGAAAATGACTGATACTAATCAAGAGAGTATCAGTAGGGAACTAAGAGTGCCGAACTAGACTGTGTTGTGTGCTCCTCTTCCTATTCTGAAGATGGTGGATGCCAGTACTAAGAAGTTCATCTATGATATTTTCTTAAGTACTAAATGGTGTATAATAAGATTGTGATCAGTCGAAACCATAAGTATTTTTATAACATAAAAAGCCAAGGTTAAGAATCAACTTAACAAAAACGAAAAAATTCTAAATCCGATTGAGGCAGAGAATATGAATCAAAAGAATTCAGTGAGTTGTGTGCTAACTTTAGTATAAGCCACCAAATCATAGTATCATACACTCCTCAGAAGAATGGGATTGCTAAAAGAAAGAACAGAATTTTAAAAGACACGATAAATTTCATGCTCGTAAGTTTTAAATCACCGCAGAACTATTGATGGAAGCCCTATTAACTGCAAATCAAGATACCCCACAAGAAACTTGATGTTATTCTATTTGAGTTGTGGCATGGAATGCTTCCTTCCTAATATTATCTCAAAATATGGGGATGTCTTGCAAAGGTACCAGCGCCACTGCCTAAGAAGACTAAGTTGGGATCTAAAATGGTGGACTGCATTTTTATAGGCTATGTCTTAAATAACAGCGCCAACAATTTTCTAGTATACAAATCAGAATTACTGGATATTCATTTAAAAATGATTAATCAAGATGTGTGTTCTTTGAAGATGTCTTTCTGTACAAATGGAAAGAAAACATGACTTCTGAGAAAAGAATACATGAAACATCCTTCAGAGATGAAGGACCTAGTGAACCGACAATTGATATGAAAGTTGAACCAAGAAGATGTAAGAGATTAATAATCTCTAAATTCTTTAGTCTAAACTTCTTAGCATATGAGCTTGAAAGCGAGCCTCAAATATTTAAGGAGGCGACGTCGACCCCAGAAGCACAAATGTGGAAAAAAGTTGAAACAGGCTCCTAAACTGTGGCATGAGAAGTTCGATAGTGTCATGATCAAAGATGGATTCTATAAATGAATGTGACAAGTGCGTTTACACTGAAAAGTTGAAAATACATATATCATTGTGTTGGCCCAAAGGCCCATCACTCTAGTTTTGATGATGATTAACTCATGTGTTATAGTACTAATGATATTGTATTTAATTAGTCTCAGATTTGTAATCAAGATCTTAGTAGGTGTTTAGCTTTAACAAAAGATTTAAAGTCAAGTTTTGGAGCTAACACGGTTTGATTCAAGAGCCTATGCATCAAAACCACATCAAGTACTCAAGAGAAGTCTAGCTCTTTGGATCAAAGCTTGGACGAAGTCAAGAAGGAGAAGAAGACTTCAAGTGAAGACTTCAAGAGAAGACTTGTGCCTAGGTTTGTTTTTATTAAGATTTTGTTTTAGATAAAATGTAAAGGATAGAATAGTTGGTGGATTGCTCAAGTATACCATATACACTCACACACAAGATTTAGATGAGTTTTCATAAAAGAATTTTCTTTTTGTAAAATACAAAAGTGTTTTCATTTTGAAAATTACTGGTTTGATTTTTGGTATTCAAAGTATACATGTCTTTAACCAAAACCTTTTAGTGCTTATTGTCAAAACATACCATATTTCATCATGTATGTGTAATGGATCATATCCGTACACACTATGCTTTAAAAGTGTTTAAAATATCTTATTTTTGTATTTGGAGAAATTTTGGAAAAACCTTTGGAAAAATACGATTTTTGTTTTGAGCCATAATTTCTAAGTTACAAAAAAGTTCAAAATGTTTGTAACATGTCTTAATTTTACTCAAACATATTTGTATATCAAAGTATAATACTGAAACTATTTTTGTAGATTTTTAGAGATTTTATGGGATTTTATTTAAGTCAAAAGCCAAGTTTTCAATACCCATAATCCTTGTTTCTGGCTTCTGCCGGTCGACTGGGCCGGTCGATCGAGATAGGAGTCGGTCGACCGAGTCGACCGACCGACGTGCACAAACGTACACGCCAGGTCTGGCTGGAGGGCCGGTCGACTGACCCGATCGATCGACCGTCCAGAAAGCTCTGCTCTCTGGAAAGCCCCGGTCAACCGGGTCGACCGCAGAGAGTTCTGCTCTCTGTTCCAGGACACGGTCGATCGGGCGGTCGACCGCTGGCTCAACGGTCAGAATTCTAACTGTTGGCCAGTCGACCGGGCAGGTCGACCGACAACCGTCTAGGCTGCAGTTTTGCCCCAACGGCTAGTTTTTCTAGCCTATAAAAGGGAGGCACCCATGGACTGTTTTGAACAAGATTTTAAGTGTGTTTTTGCACCAGTTTTTCCTACTCTATTAAGAGGTTTTCTCCACTTGTATTTGAGCCAAATACTTCCATTCAAAAGGAGAGTTTATCAAGAGTTTTCAAAAGTGATTCTCTTGAGTTTTCACCACAACTTCCATCCTTATTTTTCTCACAAACACTTGAGCTATCTATTGATATATCTATCTTATAGGAGTGTTATTGTGAGAGTAATTTTAGGTGATCAAAGTGTTGTGATCACCAAAGTTCTCATTCTTATTTTGAGGAGGCGGACTTGCGGGTTCGCGGTGTTTCGGGTTCTAGTGAGAGCTCTTTGTAGAGGTGCGACCTCAGCAAGCTTGCGTGCTTGTGGTGTGTAGTTCTTGCGGGAACGAGTGAAGGACTAGAGAGTCCAAGAGTTCTAGTGGGAACTCCTTGTAGGTGTTGCGATACCGAGTGATCCGGTGGGATCGATTTTAGTGAAAATCCTTCATAGTGTTGAAGGCGGGGACGTAGAGCAAGTGTGCTCAAATCTCGAAATAATTCTCCCGTGTTTGCGATCGCTCTCTCTATCTCTTACTTGTTTATATCTTGCATGCTTATATTGCTTTCATCTTTATATGCTTGATATATATTTGTGCTCATATTGTTATATGCTTGGAGTTTATTTGCTAACACTTGTATTCAAACCAAGAGAGCGAACATGGCCCCTCAACTCTTATCTAGAGGAATCTTGAGAAGTTAGTCCAGAGCCCTTCATGGGGAATCCGGCTACACTCTTGTGTTATACTTGGTATTTAGCTTAAGTAGTTTTAGTTTGCATAAATAGTTTTAATTCCGCATTAACTGACCAATAGATTGGCTAGTCACCTATTCACCCCCCTCTAGGTGATTATAATTGGTATCAGAGCCAAGTGCTCTTGATTTGGGTCTTACAATCTTGAGTTAAAAATCCTCATTTTATAGCTAATCACAATATTTGTATACACACATGGATTACAGGTCACCTCTCACTTTTAACATTCTTAACATCCAAACTTGGAAGGTTAAGATGTCTATGTACATCAAAGACCTAGGCATTCATGTTTATCTTACTACTATTAAAGATTTATATTGTTCAAATAACAAGTATATTGAGGCTAACTCAAAAGCCATCCATACTTTGAAGAGTACCCTAAATAATGATTATTTATGTAGGGTTGCTAATCTTGATTCGGCTTTTGTAGTATGGAACACCATCATCTCTCTTGGCGAATAAGAACAATATTATGTGGGGAGCGACTCGGAGGTTGGAAGTGAAGCTTCAATCGTATGCTACATGGTCCAAGGGATAACCCCCTTGAGGTAAACACCGAATCCGAGCTAGAAGAGGATGTTGATATGTCTTGCAATGAACTTGCTTCATTTTGTCAACAACTTCTAGAAAAATATGACATCCTTAAAAAGGACAACAAGAAAATGAAAAATAAATTTGATTGTTTGTTAAAAGAAAAAGACTCTTTTCAAACTAAATTTGAAAACGTTTCAAAAGAAAATGAATGTTTGAAAAATGAAAATATTTCCTTGCTTTCTAAATTAAATGATCTTTGTGAAGGAAATACTTCATTGAAAAATAAAATTGTTTTGATGAAAAACACAAAGGAAGTTGCTTTGAATGAAAACAACTCTTTAAAAAGAAAAATTGTTAAAAAAGGAAAAGTTAATATTTCTAAAAAGAAAAAGTTTGTTGATCATGCTTTTCATGCCACAACCATTGATAAAATGAAGTTAAATTTTTGAAAAATAAAATAAATTGTTTGAGCTCAACTTTGAGCAAATGTGCATTTAACCATTCTAAATTGGAATCTTGTTTCAAAAGAAACAAGTTCCCCATATTCATGCACATCACCGCAACATGCTTATGCACATTTTGCACGCCATGATCATACTCATTCACATGTGCATAGTAGAGTGTACAAGTGTACACATTGCAGCCGCAAAGGCCATTTAGTAAGATTTTGTTATGATAGAATAAATTCTTTAAATTTTACTAATAAGAATGTTTGGGTTCCTTACAATGCTAACCCCCGAGGACCCAAAATAAAATGGGTACCAAAACCCCACCTTTTGTATTTGATGTAGGTGCTGGCTCTCAAAAACGTGAGAGAGTTGGTGCCTTGATGGTGGATGCACATGGACTTGATGGGCACACATTTGATGCACCGCTATCTAGGAGGTTTGGTGGGACAACCACCATGTTTTAGAGATTTAGAGTATAGTTCTTTGGTTTGGTAACTATCTCTAAACTCCTATTTTATTTACATGATTTTATGATTGATGATTTTTAGCATGTTTTATGTTTGTTAAAATAAACATGTTTTATGTTTTTATGCTTCATGTGGTAAATACTAGTTTAGATGTAGTTTTTGTCAAAACTTGAATATATACTTGTACAAATAGTGAGCAACATTTGATTCATATACATTTGCACTTCATTTTTTCATTTGTACTTACTATATGCACATGTATAACCTAGTTTTGATGATTTCCTCATTTACACTTGTTTTGCCTATTTACATGTCTTACTTCATGTATATGCTATTTTTATTCAAAACTAATAAATATACATGTATGCCCCTTGAGTCTCTTGCCTTCATGCAAACTATATCATAGACTCTTTTCATGTTTGAAATATGTATGCATATTGTTAGTTTTGAATAAATCATACATATACCTTGAAGTTTGTTTTTAGATGAAAAATAAATTTTTATGATTTTCATCTTTATATGAAAAATGAATTTTCACGTTTTTCACTTGTTTGATTAAATGATATTTGTTTTGAGCTTCATTGATTATCTTCATGAAAAATGCTAATTACATGATTCTTGTACACTCACATCTTATTTGTTATTCATGACTTGTTTCATGATTATTTTTGAACCTTATAGATTTCGAGTGTCAATTCTTATGTTTTTTTTTAGCATGCTTCATGGACTCATATGATTTGATTTCATGTTTGAAGGATCTTTAACTAGTTTTTCAAAAATTACTTTTAACTAGTTATTTATTCTTCATTTGGTAGTGTTTTTACAATAAAAATATTTCAAACTCTAGTTTTTGAAAACCCCTACTAACCCAGTTAAGGGCGGACAGATGGGCGAGCATGCCTTGTATGCCTTATTTTATCTTGTGCATGAAAAAGGGTGGTTTATTATGAGTTATATATTTGATTTACATCATATTTTCAATTGGTATCTCAATTGACATTTTTTTGTATATACTCATATTTTGTTTTCTATATATGTATGCTTCATTTCATATAATATCAATTTCTATTGGTATTCTCTTTTCATACATATATATGATTTGTTTGTGCTTGAGTTACAAGATATTTACATATTTAAAGCACAAAGTATGTTTATGCTAAGCTTAACTCAAATCTTGATTTTCAATTGGTATCTCAATTGGTATTTTAATAAGCTTATGCATTATTTTCAATAGGTATTTTTATTGATATCATAAATTACAATAAACTTCAATTGGTATCTATTTAATTTAATTGGTATCCATAGATTTCAATTGGTATCAATATGTTTCAATTTCTAATTGGGTTTAAATTTCATTTGGTATCAATATGTTTCAATTTTCAATTGGGTTAAATTTCATTTTGTATCAATATGTTTTACCTACTTGGTATCAAAATTTATTATGTATTTCAATTGGTATCAAAATAATCTCTTTCATTGATATCAAAATGTAAAAATGTTTCAATTTTTCAATTTCAATTGGTATCACAAATTTCCTATTTTATATGGTATCTATATCTTGTGATATCTTGGTTGTTGATTTAAGAAAATTTTCAAAATTTGTATTATTTATTTACAATTAGTATCTTAAAATTTTTGTTTATTTACAAAGGTTTCTCAAAATGTGTTTATTACCTTGAGTAAACTTCAAAATTTATTTTTAGTAATTATCAAAAATTTGATTTAAAAATGTTTTGATATGCATTGCCTATATGCAAGGGGAGCTTAACATTTCTTCTACATATAGATTCATATTGAGTGTATCTTATATTGAGGAGCTTGACAACTCTTCTTTATGCGATACGCATGTGTCGGGGGAGCTTCACATCTCCTCTTATGCATTACATATTATGCGTTATGTCAATTAGGGCTTGTCATCCCTTCTTCATATAATGCGTGTATGTAGGGAAGTTAACTTAGCGTCTTTCTCTTCATAAATGTATATCACATATATCTCTTTATTGGTTGATTTGATTTCACCCCTTTGTTGATTTTGTTTTTTTTTAAAAAAAGGAAAATATTGTTTTGTGTTTACTTTAACCCCTTTGTTGATGATTGACAAAAGGGGGAGAAGTATTTTACTATATATGCATGTTTTTCCTTCCTTTATACAAAAGGGGAAGAAAGATTTTGAGTTTATAGTTCTTGCATATATCTAGTTTATGCATGTTTATGCATTGTGTTTATGCATCTTTTATTTTACAAAATGGGAAAATGTTTTTGAAAGTTTAAACAAAAAGGGGGAGAAAAGTTTTTGGAAAAAGGATTTTGGATTTGTATTTTGTCTCTTACCTTATTGATGCATATATGTTTGTTTAGTTTCATGTACTTCATTGCTATATCTTATTATTTTATTGTTATGCATGAGTTAAGGGGGAGCTTCTTTGAAGCTTTACTTTAATCCATGCATATATAACTCCATGAGTTTTGTCATCATCAAAAAGGGGGTGATTGTTGGCCCAAAGGCCCATCACTCTAGTTTTGAAGATGATTAACTCATGTAGTTATAGTACTAATGATCTTATGTTTAATTAGTCTCAGATTTGTGATCAAGATCGTAATAGGTCTTTAGCTTCAACAAAGGATTTAAAGTCAAGTTTTGGAGCTAACACGGTTTGATTCAAGAGCCTATGCATCGAGACCACATCAATTACTCAAGAGGAGTCTAAATCTTTGGATCAAAACTTGGACCAAGTCAAGAAGGAGAAGAAAACTTCAAGTGAAGACTTCAAGAGAAGACTTGTGTCTACGTTTGTTTTTATTAAGATTTTATTTTAGATAAAATGTAAAGGATAGAATAGTTGATGGATTGCTTAAGTATACCATATACACTCACACACAAGATTTAGATGAGTTTTCATAAAAGAATTTTCTTTTTGGTAAAATACAAAGTGTTTTTATTTTGAAAAATTACCGGTTTGGTTTTTGGTATTCAAAGTATACATGTCTTTAACCAAAATCTTTTTAGTGCTTATTGTCAAGGACATAGATATTTCATCATATATGTGTAGTAGATCATATCCATAACACTATGCTTAAAAGTGTTTAAAATATCTTGTTTTTGTATTTGGAGAAGTTTTGGAAAATCAATTTGGAAAAATACGATTTTTGTTTTGAGCCAAAATTCTAAGTTACAAAAATAGTTCAACATATTTGTAACATGTCTTGATTTTACTCAAACATATTTGTATATCAAAGTATAATATTGAAACTATTTTTGTAGATTTTTAGAGATTTTATGGGATTTTATTTAAGTCAAAAGCCAAGTTTTCAATACCCATAATCCCTGTTTCTGGCTTCTGCCGGTCGACCGGGCCGGTCGACCAAGATAGGAGTCGGTCGACCAAGTCGGTCGACCGACATGCACAAACGTACACGCCAGGTCTGGCTGGAGGGCCGGTCGACCGACCCGGTCGACTATCCAGAGAGCTCTGCTCTCTGGAAAGCCCCGGTCGATCGGCAAAGGGTTCTGCTCTCTGTTCCAGGCCACGATCGACCGGGCCGGTCGACCACTGGCTCAACGATCAGAATTCTGACCATTGGCCGGTCAGCCGGGCCGGTCGACCGACAGCCGTCCAGGCTGCAGTTTTGCCCCAACGGCTAGTTTTTCTAGCCTATAAAGGGAGGCACCCATGGACTGTTTTGAACAAGATTTTAAGTGAGTTTTGGCACCAGTTTTTCCTACTCTATTAAGAGATTTTCTCCACTTGTATTTGAGCCAAATACTTCCATTCAAAAGGAGAGTTTTATCAAGAGTTTTCAAAAGTGATTTTCTTGAGTTTTTTTACCACAACTTCCATCCTTATTTTTCTCACAAACACTTGAGCTATCCATTGATATATCTATCTTATAGGAGTGTTATTGTGAGAGTGATTTTAGGTGATCAAAGTGTTGTGATCACCAAAGTTCTCATTCTTATTTTGAGGAGGTGGACTTGCGAGTTCGCGGTGTTTCGAGTTCTAGTGAGAGCTCTTTCTAGAGGTGCGGCCTTGGCAAGCTTGCGTGCTTGCGGTGTGTAGTTCCTGCGGGAACGAGTGAAGGGACTAGAGAGTCCAAGAGTTCTAGTGGGAACTCCTTGTAAGTGTTGCGGCACCGAGTGATCCGGTGGGATTGATATTAGTGAAAATGCTTCATAGTGTTGAAGGCAAGGACGTAGAGCAAGTGTGCTCGAACCTCGAAACAATTCTCCCATATTTGCGATTGCTATCCTATCTCTTACTTGTTTATATCTTGCATGCTTATATTGCTTTCATCTTTATATGTTTAATATATATTTGTGCTCATATTGTTATATGCTTGGGGTTTCTTTGCAAACACTTGTATTCAACCAAGAGAGCCAACGTGGCACCTCAACTCTTATCTAGAGGAATCTTGAGGAGTTAGTCTAGAGCCCTTCACGGGGAATCTGGCTACACTCTTGTGTTATACTTGATGTTTAGCTTAAGTAGTTTTAGTTTGCATAAATAGTTTTAATCCACATTAATTGACCATTAGATTAGCTAGTCACCTATCACCCCCCTCTAGGTGATTACACATTGTATGTCGCTATGTAGACGAGGTGTCGATATTCGAGACTAATATTGAAGTTATTAAGTCCACTAAAAAGATGCTATCCAGTAATTTTGATATGAAGGATCTGGGTGTTGCTGATATAATTTTAGGAATTAAAATTACTAGAACACTAGATGAAATCAGACTATCTTAGTCACATTACGTGAACAAAATGATACAAAGATTCAAAGAATATAGGGTCAAAGGGAATACAAATTTTTCTCTCCCACACATTCACCTTCACAAGAATACATGACCTGAAAAGTGACAGTTGGAGTATTCGCAAATCATCAAAAGTCTAATGTATTTAATGAATTGCATTAGACCTAATACAACCTACGTTGTAAGAAAATTAAGAAGGCACAATAGTAATCCTAGTGACGATCATTAGACTACCCTACTACGAGTAATGGGCTACTTGAAAAATACTAAAGAGTATGTCTTGATATATATATATATATATATATATATATATATATATATATATATATATATATATATATATATATATATATATATATATTATATATATATATATATATATATATATATATATATATATAAGAAGTATCCCCCTGTACTTGAAAGGTACAGTGATGCAAACTGGATTGCAGATTCTGTGAAATTAAAATCAACTAGTAGGTACATCTTTACTCTCAGAGGCGCGGTTATATATTGAAAATTCTCCAAACAAACTTGCATAGCCCGTTCCATAATGAAATCAGAATTTGTTGCCTTAGATAAGGCTGGAGAAGAAGCAGAGTAACTTAGATAATTTTGGAGGATATACCTTTATGGCCTAAGCCATTGGCCGCCATATGCATTCACTGCGACAACCAAACAGCGATTTTCAAGGCAGAAAATTTTGTATATAATGGTAAGTCTAGACACATCCGTCAAAGACATAATATCGTTAGGCAATTGCTCTCAAATGGTGTAATCTTAATTAACTTTTTGCGTCAAAAAATAACCTAGCGAATCTGTTCACTAAAGATTTGAGTGGTGAGCATATAAATTGCGCATCGAATGGAATGGGGCTAAAAGCCTAATCATACCAAATCGCTAAATGGAAACGTCATTTAGAAACTGAAGATCCTACGGACTAAGTTCGAGAGGAAAATTAGTTAAAATTGACTCTACGAGTAAGCACTTAGGAACTTGATTCTAACCCATTTTTATAGTTCACCAAGTGCTTTCTAAAATTGGATTTAGGATAAGCTAACAATTTTAAAGATGCCTATAACTTGTTATCAAAATGAGTGGGGTAGAGTGGACTACTCTTAATAAAATGATCACCTATGTGAGGGTAGAGGTAGGGTCGGCTCTTTGAGAGTCTCTATGGAGGCTGTGATTCCCTAAACACTCTCTAAAATCAAAAATATCCAGGGCCAAAATGACTATAACCAGAACTAAAGTTGATTTTAAAAAGGTACTATGTGAGACCTGTTGACTTGACTTACATAAACAGCCAACAGTTCAAAACCTAGTTCCTTAATTGGCCAGTAAGTCTGATAAGGCTTTCGCTACGAAAGGTTCAAAATCTAGTTCACCTATCCTGATGTAGTTTCTTTCCTAAAGTGCCTCTCACTATAGAGTTAGCCTTATAGTCTGGGTAATTTCTTGAATATCCATTCATTTGTGAGGGATTATTGGAAACTTGAAATTAATCAAGTGAGTTTTTAAGAAAATTTGAGTTGAATTTTAGGCAGAACTCGTTGCTCGAAATGTGCGGTAGACGATTGGAATGTGTTCTCCTTCTCTTGGCGAAGAATGTGGTATATTAACATGTTCGATTTCATTTCCGAATGAATGAGATATTCAAGTCAGAAGTTGACCTTAAACAAGAGCTAAATGGGACCAAAAAGAGGAAAAACTCTTTGGTTATCATTAAAAGTAGTATGTGAATGGATGTGTCTGTTCGATGAATGGACGTGTCTGTTCGATGAATGGACGTGTCTGTTTAGAACTGTACGCCTGTTCTGACTGAATAGATGTGTTTGTTTGGGGTTGTGTTTCCGAATGAATGAGATATTCAAGTCAGAGTTAGCCTTAAATAAGAGCTAAATGGAACCAAAAAGAGTGAAAACTCTGTAGTTCAACATTAAAAGTAGTATGTGAATGGATGTGTCTATTCGATGAATGGACATGTCTATTCAGAACAGTGCGCCCATTCTGAATGAATGGATGTGTTTGTTTGGGGACAACCGATTTTGCCCGAGTGGATGTGTCTGTTCAACGAATAGATGTGTCTGTTCGGAACAGTTGTGCCCGTTCTAACTGAATAGATGTGTCTATTCGGAATGGTTGTGCCCATTCCGATTGAACAGATCTGTCTACTTCAAAATCTTCTTCTGAATTCCTATATAAAGGGTAGAATTTCACTCCAAAACGGATCACCCAAAAATCTCAAAATAACAACAACCACAAGAATAAATGAGTTCAAGGAAATTTTATTGAATTCCTTTCAGAATTCTTTTTAATTTTGATTTTGGTATGTATTCTTTCTCTACTTTCATTCTTTTAACAAGTAGAAGGTAAGGGTCAACTTTGGTTCGACTGTACATGATTTTGCAAGTGCTGTGCAGAACACGTGAAAGAGTATTGTATCTTGATATACCAGTATTTATTATCCCGTATGCACTATAGAGGGGAGACATAATTGTCTTAAGGAGATTCACTTTATGTGTACATCACTCTATAATCTGGTTTTATTCTGTTACTCTGTTCATTTATACTAACGCCTAGTGATTGCAGAAATTATTGAATTCTAATATATTCTCTATCTATTTGAACTAACATTCTTATTGCAAGAATTATGAGAATAAAATATTCATGCTGGAATATTTATTTTAATAAATATTATTACTATATAAATTATTATTGAATTATTTATCTTGCTGATTTATTACTATACGAGACTCACTAAATACCAGTTCGACTGGTGTCTAAAGAAGAAACTTGAATGTTGACTCTATAATTAAGAAACATTCAATTGAACAGAAAATCTTTCCACTGGATTTTCACCGACCTAGCCGATACGACCGGTTAATCTTGATATTGAATTGAACCGTCAAGAGTAATAATCTTAAGATTCATATGTATTGAAGTTGCTCACTTCTACTGTGTTTGAATTGCAGAAAATGTCTAATACTAATCAAGAGAATACTAGTGGGGTATTAAGAGTATTGAACCAGACTGTGATGTATGTTCCTCTTCCTATTTTGAAGATAGAGGATATCAGTACTAAGAAGTTCATCGTATAACATTTTCTTGAGTATTAAATAGTGTATA
Source organism: Agave tequilana (assembly GCA_038442645.1). Classification (NCBI taxonomy): domain Eukaryota; kingdom Viridiplantae; phylum Streptophyta; class Magnoliopsida; order Asparagales; family Asparagaceae; genus Agave; species Agave tequilana. Next base: position 68,169 of record JAVJIF010021811.1, on the reverse strand, counting down.
GTAAGACTATGATCAATCGAAGCAATCAGTATTTTTATAATATACAAAGCCAAGATTGAGAATCAACTCAACAAAAACATAAAGATTCTAAAATTCGATCGTGGCAGAGAATATGAATCAAATAAATTCAGTGAGTTGTGAAACTTTGGTTTAACCCACCAAACCGCTGCACCATATAGTCCTCAAGAGAATAAGATTGCTGAAAGAAAGAACAGAACTTTAAAAAGAGATGGTCAATCGCATGCTCGTAAGTTCTGGATCACCGCAGAACTTATGGGAGAGCTCTATTAACTGTAAATCAGGGTATCCCGCAAGAAACTTAATCTTATTCCATTTGAGTTGTGGCATGAAAGGCCTCCTTTTTACCGTTACCTCAAAATATGAGGGTGCATTACAAAGGTACCACCGGCACTACCTAATAAGACTAAGTTGGGATCTAAAATGGTAGACTGTATTTTCATAGGATATGCCTTAAATAGCCGTGCCTATAGATTTCTGGTACACAAATCAGAAATACCTGACATTCATGTGAACATGATTATCGAAGCAAAATATGTTGTGTTCTTTGAAGACGTCTTTTCATACAAACGGAAAGAAACATCACTTCTGGGAATAGAACACATAAAACTATCAGGGATGAAGGATCCAGTGAGCTAATAGTTAATGCGGAAGTTGAACCAAGAAGAAGTAAAAGATCGACAATCTCTAAATCTTTTGTTCCAAACTTCGTAGCATATACGCTTGAAAGTGAACCTCAAACATTAAAGAGGCTATGTCTCCCCAAAAAACACAAATATGAAAAGAAATTATAAACAGTGAAGTAGACTCATCCTAAGCAATCATACTTGAGAATTGATAAACTTGCCACCTGACAGTAAACCAATCGGAAGTAAGTGCATTTTCAAAAGAAAATTAAAACCTAATGGATCTATCGATAAATACTAAGGAGTATGCCTTGAGATATGAGAAGTATCCACCTGTATTTGAAAGGTACAGTAATGCAAACTAGATTGCACACTTCAAGGAATCAAAATCAACTAGTGGATACATTTTTACTCTCGGAGACGCGTCCATATCTTGTAAATCCTCCAAATAAACTTTCATAACCCGTTCCATAATGAAATCAGAATTTGTTGCCTTAGATAAGGTTGGAGAAGAAGCAAAGTGACTTCGATATTTTTAGAGGATATACCTTTATGGCCTAAGTGAGTGCTCGCCATATGCATTCACTTCGACAACCAATCAGCGATTTATTAGGCACAAATTTTTGTATATAATGGTAAGTCTAGACACATCTGTCGAAGACGTAATACCGTTAGGCAGTTGCTTTCAAATGGTGTTATCTGAATTAACTTTGTGGCATCAAAAGATAACCTAACAGATTCGTTCACTAAAGGTTTGAATAGAGAGCATATAAACTGCGTATCGAAGGGAATGGAGTCCTAACCATACCGAGTCAGCTTAGTGGACGCCTCACTTAGCGACTCGAGATCCCATGGACTAAGTACAAAAGGAAAATCTAGTTATGATTGACTTCACGGGTAAGCACTTATGAGCTTGACTCCTACCCATTCCTATGATGCACCCAAGTGCTTTCTACAGTTGGATTCTAGGATATGCCTAACGCTTTTAATAATGCTTATAGTTCGTTATCAAAATGAGTGAGGTAGAGTAGACTACTTTTAATAGGATAATCATCTGTGTGGGTGTAGACTGGGCCGGCTCTTTGGGAGTTTTTATAGAGGTTGTGATTCCCTAAACACACTTTCTGAAATCAAGAAAGGCCAGGGCCAAAATAGACACAACCGATAGTCAAAGTTCATTTTGAAAAGTTACTGTGTGAGGCCTATTGACTGTTCAAAGGCGAAAAGAGCAAAAGTTTAGAGCAAACCTTGCAGGTCCATATGTCAATGTCAAGCTCTAAATATGTATGTAATGTTAATATGCTCCTTCAAACTACCATTTGTAACAAAAGCTATAATTGGTCATATCCGCAGGGAGGGTATGCGATGGAAGCTTTCTTAGTTCTTGTTGTTCTTATTTTTAGAAAGGAAACAGAAGTTCTTCTTTGTTCAAGAATTGAAAAATAAATTAAAGTAAAAAGAAGATGATGAATTTTTTGTGTTAAGAAAAAAAACATGAAAACGAGGAAGGTAGAATGAAAACGGTGAATGAAATGGTATTTGGAAAAGTAAAAAATAAAGTAGACTTTGTTTGAGAAAGAAAGATTTTAGAAATGAGGAAAGTTTTTTTATCAAAGAGAAGGAAAGCAATGACTAACTAACAACTCTACACTACTAACTTACAAATCTCTTAGATGAATTATGCCTCATGTAGATCCATTGGCATATTGTCCATCTTGATTCATTAAGTCAAAGAGTTGGCCCAATTCGTTGAAGTGTTCCTCTCTTAGCTTGGTTAAGTGGCCTCTTTGGATCATAAGCTCCCAATAGGTTCACAAGAATGGAACATAAAAATTTGAGATTCACAATTTAGGTAATGCATAACAAGAATGTCAAGTTCATTAGATCATCAAAATCATGGTTTAGCTAGCATGAAATAAGAAACTAGTGTATTAATTTGTTAGCACACTAAGGTGAACTCATCATCATGTTTCATCAAAGCTCTTGCTAAAGAAACAAGGCTCTAAATTAGGCACACATGAATTATATGAAAGAAATCACAAAACCTTCATTAAGATTAAAAAACACACTCATCTTCAGAGGGAATTGAAGAGACTTGTAAAGCACAAGACTAGAAATTATAAACATCCAATGAATCATATGAGTTAACATCATCCAAGAGTTAGTAGTTAGTAGTATTAGAGGTTAGTTAGTCATGTTAGAAGGTTAATTAGCCATGGAGAAGTAAAGCAAAGAAGAAAGTATGACAGATTAAAGTGCAAGAAATTAGAAGCTTGAAAGTAAAAGAGAAATAATTAAAAGATTAAGAAATTTGAGGAAGAAGATCATGAGCTTTGTATTTGATTGTCACTCTCAATTACAGAGATTTCACTCTCCTCCTCTCTCTTTCTTTTCGGGAATCTAAAAAGAGAAAATCAAATTACAAGAGATGACTAAAGAAGACCCTAAATAAATTCTAATCCTTCTCTTAGAATCTATGGCTATCTCCAACTGCTATCAATAGAGGCCATGGGGGTCTTTATATAGACACCAGGAGCTCATCGCTTTCAATCATACCAGCAGGATCAAATATTGCATCAACGGTCCAAGAATTTTCACGGATCCGCGGCCAAAGCCGCGTTTCCTTGGTAGAATCTTGGCCATTATGCCAGCAATCGGCTGAAAGGCTGTCTCTGCCCAGGTGTACTGTGGGAGCTTCTAGAACCGAGAGAATATTCCGTGGTTCATTGCAGATATGGGATTCTTTAGATTTAGCTCTTTTTAATCTCCTTTAAATCTCTTACTTGGTTTGGATTTGGACCTTCTTCTTCATTAAAGAGTGGACTTGAAATTTAAGAGAAAAAGCCACTAAAAACCTTATTTTTATTGATAATATACATGTAAATTTGATGCAAAATGATACAAAATTGAACACTAATCATACCCCAAACCTTGCTTTTACTCATCCTCGAGTAAAATAAGCAAAAAAAATCCTAACTAAATTATTACACCACTTTCGTAGGTGACACGATAGTACTGAGCATGTGCAACAAGCCGTTAAACCTCTAGGTTACTCTAGAGGAGGAGTGCTGTCTCCTGAGGGTTTTCAGCTGATTGCACCTACAAAATCTATAAAAAGAGAGAGAAATGTTAGTGATTTTTCACAAAGAAGAAAGAAAGTTTATGATTTATGTTTGCAAAAATTTAAGTGATTTTATGATTTTTAGGTTACCCCAAACCATTCCTTCTTATTATAAGTCTCTACTTGAAGTTTTGTCTTCAATTAAGATGAAGTTTCAAACGTAGTGAGCTCATTAGGTTTTGCATCAAGCATAGAATATATTTATCTGTATGAGGAATTGCACTTAGATTATGATATCTTTACTTATATTTTCACATAGATACACACACACACACACACACAAACACACACACACACACAAACACACACACACACACACATATGCGTGTGTGTGTATACATACATACACACATATTATTACTATTTTTTTTATTTTTTCATATAAACATGTATGTACACTTATTATTTTTCTTAGCTTCATTCGGGTTTCTAATTTACCTATGTAGCAAGCCTTGTAACGATGACTCCCAGACCAGACGATCTAGGATACCAGATGAGAATACATCCCTAGGATTCAATGTCTCGAGTAAATAAGGCCACGAATGCCAAGGACTTAACCACCTTTAGGTATGACTAATCATGCTCCTTAAGGTACAACTAACCAACTTAATTGCTGATCAAGTGTCTAATTATTTATATTATATATATATATATTATTATATATATTTATATTTTTTTACAAATAAAGGTATATATGTCTTTGTTTTAATCCCTCAACATGTAAATGTATATAATACTTAGGAAAAATTCAAAATCTAATTATTTTTCTACTCTTTATTTTTTATCCTAAAAATCCAACAATTCTTCTTATTTTAACTTACATTAAGAAATCCTAGTTTAGAGTTTCCTAATTTCTAAGATCAAGTTAATTTTCCTAAAAATGGGTCAAAAGGAGAAAAATTTATTATTATTATTAATTTTTTTAAAAAATCTAAAAAATTAAAAATTTAACAAGAAAGAAAAATATAAAAAAGAAACTAAAAATCCTAAAAAATCAAAATCTAAGTTAGTATCCATCCCCATGCCTATTTCATGCATTGTCCCCAATGTATGCATATAAAACATATGCATGAAATAAGGTAGTGAAAGGATATCACCCTCTCCTGCCGAAGTGCTCGGACTGGCCGACCATGAACTCCTCAAGCCCTCCTCAATACGATCCAAATGAGTGATATGCTCCTCTATTTGCTTCCTCAACCTAATCTGGCCCTTGAAAATTTTCTTGATGCCTTTCCATTTGGAAGACATGAATGCTCTCGAATCAGTGGGCGGAGGATGCTGCCAAAAGCAGGCTCATCATCCTCTTCTAATAGTTCCTCAGAAGAGGATTCTGCTGAAGCGTCCTTAGGTTGGACACTAGGGGTCCATACGACATGTAAACAATTGTTATACACACTAGTTATGCGTTCTAGTGCAACAAATACTCGGTCATATGAAGAGAAGACTTCGTCTGGTAAGAAATTCTTCCACAAATGAGTCACCAATACAGGATGTGAGTACTTGGCAACTTTAGTGCGTGTAGAGTTGGTGATGAGACAGTGGAGTATGATCGTGTTAATGCAGACTGTGTGCTGCTTTGCCATCGATCATGAATAATCTGCGACACCGGCTTATTGAAAGAAGTAGCATGGTCAAGGCCGAAGATATTGCGTTGGATCCAGCATCCAACGCAATGAACATTCCTAAAGATTGTACTGATTTTGAGCCCACGGTTCTGCTTAGTACATCGAGCACACTGATGGTCATGTATTCTATTAAATGAAGGGGCTCGCTATGATGTGGATTGCTAGGACTTGCGTGTAATCCTCTATCATGTTAGTAGTAACAACGATGTCCCTAGTCTCAATATGCACAGTAAACTCATGAGCATCAAGGTCTACGATGGTCTGGTCAATACTAGGTAGAAGATCTTAATAAGTGCAGGGCAATAATAGGCTTCATACTCTGAATTATCATAAACCAATGTGAACCAATTCCACTCCCTAATCCTATCAAGAAACTCATAACCATACCTATTGATATCACTAAGGATCCTAGAAAAATTCTTTTTTGCAAAAATAGTAGGTGCAATATATTGAAATTTGGATGAAAGGATAGAATTTCACAACCCTCCCTTGGAATTCATGGGGGTAACCGAAAACTGAATTGCACGGAACAATCCACACAAAAACGTACAGAATTTGCTGTAGATCTGGGATCTACAAAGGAAGGCGACCACGTAAAAATTTCACGATGCACAGGAGGCTCCTGGATGGCCGCTGAATCGCGGCTTTGGCAGAGAAAATGCGGCGAAGTTTGGGAGGCAGGGTTGGGATTTTTTTATTAGCGCTGTGCTCATCTCTCCTCTCCAGATCTGATCTCAAAACTAGGGTAAAGACATGGGAGAGGGGTTGAAGGATTTATATAAGGGCCTGAGAAAGGTGCTTTTCCTTTTTTGACCCTAGGTAAAAACGTAAATAGCTTACCTAGGGTTTATTTCTGAATTTTTGTGGGTAAAAATTGGGTATATATACAAGAGAGATAGCCTAGGTGTCATTTATCAAATAAGTCCTATTTTTCTATTTTTTTTATTTCATTTCACTCTAAAAATTTATTTTTTATTTTAATTTTAATTTTAATTTTTAAATTTTTTTATAAGGAAAAAAGAAAGAAAAAGTTGGTTGTATTTACAAGAAGGGTCCCAAAAGGTTTACAATGAATGACAGAAAAATTCAAAGAAGGGCCTAGTCACGTATAGGCTGGGTCGCAAAGACCTAGTTCAAAAGTCTCGTGTGACTCAAGCTTAGTGGTATAGAATGGTTTCGATCTTTGACCATTGACTTTAAAAGTGTTACCATTCTTGGGATCAGAGACTTCCACTGCAACATGTGGAAAAACTGTATGCATAAGATAGGGTCCTGACCATCGTGTCTTTAATTTTACCAGAAAAGAGGTAGAGCTTGGAGTTGTATAACAGAACCTTTTGTCCAGGGACAAAATTCTTTCTATTTGTGGACTAGTCATGGAAGAGTTTGGTTCTGTATTTGGAAATCCGAGTGTTATCATAAGCTTCATTTCGTAATTTTTTAAGCTCGAAAATCTACAACTCTCTTAAGTCACTAGCTTTTTTCAAGTCAAAATTCAGTTGTCTAATAGCTCACAAAGCACGGTGCTCAAGCTCCATGGGCAAATGGAATGATTTTTCAAATATCACTTGATAAGTCCCTATGACAGTTTTGTAAGCGGTCCGATAAGCCCATAGTGCATCGACAAGCTAATGGACTAGTCCTTCCTATTCTATCTCACGGTCTTCTCCAAGAAGAATTTAATTTGTCTATTTGTCACCTCCACTTGTCCATTCGTCTGAGGATGGTAGGCCATGGATAATTTTTGAGAAACGGAGTACTTCTGCATTAGGGCTTCAAAAGCCCGATTGCAGAAATGACTCTCGTTGTCGCTTATTATAGCACAGGGGCTCCGAAATATGATATGATATTATCTCTTAAAAACTTGATGACAACTCGGTTGTCATTCGTCCTTGTTGGTATAGATTTCACCCACATAGAAACATAATCAACGGCTATCAAAATGAATTGGGTGCCGAAGGAAATTGGAAAGGATCCCATAAAATCAATGCCTCACAAGTCAAAAATTTCTACTTTTAGGATTGGGGTAAGAACATCATGTCCTTACATGTGATTCAACACGTCATTTGACATCTTGTATAGAGTTTATAAAAATTGTAGGAGTCCTTAAAGAGAGTGCGCCAGTAGAACCTACTATGCAGTACTTTCTTGGCTATCTTTCGTGGACCAAAAGTGTACACCACATGAAAATTCATGACAAAATGTCAACATACTATGATGTTCATCCTCAGGAAGACACCTTCTAATGATCTGGTCAGGACGATATTTGAATAGATATGGTTCATTCCAAAAGAAGAACCTTATCTGCGTGAAAAAGCCGTATTTGTCCTGTTTTGACCAGAAGGTGTTGCCCGGTTGTAAAATAATTTGCAATGTCAGCGTACCAGGGCTCTTTACATATCACTAAGATGTGTTCTCAGGAAAATTTTAGTTGATTAGAATCATCTCCACTGGTGCATTTGGAATCCTAGAAAGGTGATCAGCCATCACATTTTCAACGCCCTTTTAGTCTTTTATCTCTAAGTCAAATTCTTACAAAAAAGGATCCAATGAATGAGTTTAGCCTTAGTGTCCTTCTTTTGCCAAATACTTGAGGGTTGAATGGTCGGTGACAATTGTTGTTTTAGACTCAAGTAGGTATTGGTGAAATTTCTCCAATGCAAACACAACTATTAAAAATTTCTTTTCCGTTGTTGTAATTAAGTTGGGCCTCATTAAGCGTCCAACTAGCATAGTAAATTACTTATTGTCTGTTATCAATGCGCTGTCCTAGGACAACACCTATGGCATAATCAGAGGCATTACACATGACTTCAAAGGGTCTAGTCCAATTAGGTGCTGATATTATCGGTGCAGAGACAAGTTTTTATTTTACCTCCTCCCAAGCATGTAGACATCTATCATCAAAATGAAAAGACACATCTTTTTCTAAAAGATTAGTTAAAGGTCTTGCAATTTTACTAAACTCTTTAATAAATCTTCTGTAAAAACCAATGTGCCCTAAGAAAGATCTGATGTCTTTTAAGAATTTAGATTTAGGGAGCTTTGCTATCACCTCCACTTTGAATTTGTCAACCTTAATTTCTCTACTCGAAATCTCATGCTCTAGGACTATTCAATGTTTGACCATGAAATTACACTTTTCCCAGTTAAGTGTCAAGTTCTTTTCCATGCATCTTTGTAGGACCAACTTGAGATGATGTAGGAATTAGTCAAAGGAATTTTCATATATTAAAAAATCATCCATAAAAATCTCCAAAAATCTTTCTACCATGTCTGAGAAAAAGCTAAGCATGCAACATTGGAATGTTGCAGGAGTGTTACATAATCCAAATGGCATTCGTTGGTATGCAAACGTTCCAAATGGACAGGTGAAAGTTGTCTTTTCTTGATCCTCGGGAGCAATTGGGATTTGATTGTACCCTGAATATCCATCCAGGAAATAATAATATTCGTATCTTGCCAATTTCTTATTGCCAATTTCTTAAGCATCTGATCTATAAAAGAAAAGGAAAGTGGTCTTTACACATGACAGTATTCAGTTTGCGATAATCAATACAAACTTGTATCTTTATTGAAAGATGAGTCTGTACCAATTCTTTTTTGTCATTCTCTACCACGATAAAGCTAGCTTTATTGGGCAAAGCATGGACTGAACTTACCCACTGGCTATCAGATATGAGCTAAATTATCCCATTGTTTAGTAGTTTCAAGATTTTAGCACGAACAACATCTTGCATAATTGGGTTCAGTCGACGGTGTGGATTGTTTGCTAACACTAGTTTTCAACCAAGAGAGCCAACGCGGCACCTCAACTCTTATTTAGAGGAATCGTGAGGAGTTAGTCCACAGCCCTTCACGGGAAATTCGGCTACACTCTTGTGTTATACGTGGTGTTTAGTCTAAATAGTTTTAGTTTGCATCATATAAGTTTTAATTCCGCATTTAGTGACCATTAAATTAGCCATCACCTATTCACCCCCCTCTAGGTGGATTTACAATTGGTATCAGAGCCAAGTGCTCTGAATTTGGGTCTTACAACTTAGAGTTAAAGATCCTCATTTTAGGCTAATCACAATATTTTGTACACACACCATGGATTTCATGTCACCACCCACCTTTGACTTTCTTAACATCCAAATTTAGAAGGTTAAGATGTCCTTGTACCTCAAGGCCTTAGGAATTCATGTTTATCTTGCTACAATTAAAGATTCATATGTTAATAATAGCAAGAATATTGAGGCTAATGCAAAAGCCCTACATGCTTTGAAAAGTACCCTAAATGATGAATATTTATCTAGGGTTTCTAACATTGACTCGGCTTTTGTAGTTTGGAACACAATCATCTTCCTTGACAAAAATGAACAATACTATGCGGGGAGCAACTCAGATGTTGAAGTGACACCTCCAACGTGTGCTACATGGTCCAAGGGGATAACCCCCTTGAGGTAACTACCGAATCTGAGGTAGAAGAAGATGACATGTCATATGATGAGCTTACTTATTTTTGTCAACAACTTTTAGAGAAATATGACATGATTAAAAAGGAAAATAAGAAAAAGAAAAAGGATTTTGATTGCATGTTAAAAGAAAATGTTTCTTTTAAAAATAAAGTTGCATACATTGAAAAAGAAAATAAAAATTTGAAAAATGAGAATGTTTCCTTGCTTTCAAAATTGAATGATCTTTGTGAAGGAAACACTACTTTAAAAAATAAAATCATTTTGGTGAAAAATCAAAAAGAAGTTGCTTTGCATGAAAACACTTCTTTAAAAAGAAAAATTGTTGAAAAAGAAAAGGTAAATGTTTCTAAAAAGAATAAGAAAAATGATTCTCATTCTCATCATGCTTTACATGCTACCATAAATGAAAATGAGATTAAATTTTTAAAAAATAAAATAAATTATTTGAGCTCAACTTTGAGCTCATGTGCATTTAATCATAAGAGATTGGAGTCCTTGTTTTCAAAGAAACAAGCTCCATATGTTCATGCACATCATCCTCATCATGCATATGCTTATGTTGCACGTCATGATCACACCCACACACATAAGCATCCTAAGGTGTACAAATGTACACATTGTGGCCGCAAAGGCCATTTAACAAAGTTTTGTTTTGATAAGATACATCATATTAATTTTGCTAATAAGAAAAATATTTGGGTCCCTTACAAAGCTAACCCCAAGGACCCAAAAGAAAATGGGTACCAAAATCCCCACCTTTTGTTTTTGATGTAGGTGAGGGCTCTCACACGACGTGAGAGGGATGGTGCCTTGATGGTGGATGCACATGGACTTGATGAACACACATTTGATGCATCACTATCAAGGAGTTTTGGTGGGACTACCACCATATTTGGAGATTTGGAACATAGTTTCTTGGTTTGGTAACTATTTCTAAAACTCCTATTTTATTTATTTACATGCTCTTTCATTTGATGATATTTTGAGCATGTTCAGGTTTTATTTGTTTTGTGCTTCATGTGGTAAATACTAGTTTAAATGTAGTTTTTATCAAAACTTTGAAGTATACTTGTACATGTAGTGAACAACATTTGATTCATATACGTTTGCACTTCATTGTTCATTTGTACTCACTATAAGCACATGTATAGTCTAGTTTTGATGATTCCCGCATTTACACTTGTTTTGCTTATTTTCATGTTTTACTTCATGTATATGTATTTTGTATTCAAATTTAATAAATATACATGTATACCCATGAGTCTCTTGCCTTTATGCAATTACCTTAATAGACTCTTTTCATGTTTGGGATATGTATGCATATTGTTAGGATTGGATAAATCATACATATGCCTAGAAGTTTAGTTTTTAAAAATAAATTTCATGTTTTGTTTTATAAAAATAAGATTCATGGTTGATTTGAGCTTCATTGATCATTTTCATGAAAAATACTAATTACATAATTTTTATACACTCACACTTTATTTGTTTATTCATGACTTTGTTTCATGATTACTTTTGAGCCTTATAGATTTTGAGTGTCACTTCTTGTGTATTTAGTATGTTTCATGATAGACATTTGATTTGGTTTCATGTTTATGAAGGATCTTTAACTATTTTTCAAAAATTATTTTAACTAGTTATTGTTCTTCATTTGGTAGTGATTTTCAATGCTAAACTATTTTCAAAATTATTTTCGAAAACCCCTACCTTCAATGGGAGGATGGATGGGCGAGTATGCCTTGTAAGCTTAATTGAAAAAATCTTTTATCTTGAGCATATATTGGGTGGAAGGTTATAAGTTATATACTTGATCTCAATTGGTATTATCATTTTGTATATACTCATGTTTTGTTTTCTATATATGTATGCTTCATAATTTTTATAATATCAATTCTTATTGGTATTTTAATTTTCATATATATATATATATATATATATATATATATTATATATATATATATATATATATATATATATTTATTTATTTGTGCAAAAATCTTCAATTGGTATCATTGATTGCAATTGGTATCAAAATAATTTACAATAATTTTTCATTTGGTATCAATATGGTTAGTAATGTTTATTTACAATTTGGTATCTTAAAAAATGATTGTTTTACAAGAGCACTGATACCTTTAAAAATTTTGTTATATGATATCTTAAAATTTGGTTTACTAAGAGATCTCAAAATTTGTTTCATTAAGAAAAATTCAAAATTTTGTTTGAATAAGAACAATCAAAACATTTTGATTTGGATTGCCTATATGCAAGGAGAGCTTAACATCTCTTCCACATATAGATTCATGATGAGTGTATCTTATATTGAGGAGCTTGACAACTCTTCTTTATATGGTACATGTGTGTAGGGGGAGCTTCACATCTCCTTTTGCATTGCATATTATGCGTTATGTGAATTAGGGCTTGTCATCCCTCTTTCATGTAATGTATATGTGCAGGAAAGTTAACTTTGCGTCTTCCTCTTCATGAATGTATATCGCATATAACTTTTGTTGATTGATTTGATTTCACCCCTTATTGATCTCTTTGTTTATGATAAAAAGGGGGAGAAAAATTTTGCTTTTACTTTAACCCCTTTGTTGATGATTGACAAAAGGGGGAGAAGTATTTGAGATGTATATGCATGTTTTCCTTGCTTTATTATTAAAGGGGGAGAAGTAATTATGTTTATGCATATATGTTTTGTTTTGCAAATAGGAGAAAAAGAGTTTGATTTGTTTTATGATTGTTAACATGTTTATCTTCATATATTTGCATACATGTTTATGAGCATTTATTGCTTATCCATTTGTTTATTTGCTGTGCATGAGTTAAGGGGGAGCTTCTTTGAAGCTTTACTTTAATGCATGCATATATAACTTCATGAGTTTTGTCATCATCAAAAAGGGGGAGATTGTTGGCCCGAAGGCCCATCACTCTAGTTTTCATGATGATCAACTCATATAGTTATAGTACTAATGATCTTGTGTTTAATAAGTGACAGATTCATGATCAAGATCTTAGTAGGTGTGTAGCTTCAACAAAGGATTTAAAGTCAAGTTTTGGAGCTAGCACGGTTTGATCCAAAGAGCTATTGGATCGTGTTTGGACCAAGTCAAGAAGATGAGAAGACTTCAAGTGAAGACTTCATGAAGACTTGTGTCTAGGTTTGTTTTATAAGATTTTATTTTTAGATAAAATGTAAAGGATAGAATAGTTGGTGGATTGCTCAAGTATATCTTACACACACACTCTTGATCTAGATGAGTTTTCATAAAAGAATTTTTATTTTGGAAAAATTCAAAAGAGTTTTCATTTAAAAAAATACCGGTTTGATTTTTGAACTTCATATATATATGTATCTTTAACCAAAATCATGTTTAGTGCTTAATGTCAAAAATATAGATATTTCACCATGTTTGTGTAGTGGATCATATCCATACACTCTATGCTTTAAAAGAGTTTAAAATATCTTATTTTTGTATTTGGAGAAGTTTTGAAAAAATAAGTTTGTAAAAACCAATTTGGAAAAATACAGTTTTTGTTTTGAGCCAATTTTTCCAAGTTACAAAAATAGTTCAAATCAATTGTAACATGTCTTGATTTTGTTCAAACATGTTTGTTTATCAAAGTATAATACTGAACCTATTTTTGTAGATTTTTCGTGAATTTTTGGGATTTTATTTCAAATCAAAATGTCAACATTTTTATTCCCAGAATTCTGTTTCCAGGCTTCAGCCGGTCGACCGAAGTCTGAAGTCGGTCGACCAGGCGGTCGACCGATGTGCACAGACGTGCACGCCTGTTCTGGCAGGAGGGCCGGTCGACCGACCTGGTCGACCGTCCAGAGAGCTCTGCTCTCTGGAAAGGCCCCGGTCGACCGACCGGTTGACCGGACAGAGAGCAGTGCTCTCTGTATCCTGGCCACGGTCGACTGACCGGTCGACCGTTGGCTCAACGGTCAGAAATCTGACCGTTGGCCGGTCGACCGGGCGGTCGACCGACAGCCCAGTTCTGGCCTCTAACGGCTAGTTTCTAGAGCCCTATAAATTGGGCCATTTAGGGCTGTTTTCTACAAGATTTTTTGGAGAGTTTTTAAGCCAGTTTTTCCTACTCTATTAAGAGGCTTTCTCTACTAAATTGAGAGTAAATATTTCCAATCAAAAGGGAGTTTTATCAAGAGTGTTTAAAAGTGAATTTCTTGAGTTTTTCCTCCACCATTTCTTTCCTTGTTTTTCTCACAAACACTTGAGCTATCCATTGACATATTCATTCCATAGGAGTGTTATTGTGAGAGTGTTTATTGGTGATCAAAGTGTTTAGATCACCAAGAGATCTTTCTTGTATTTTGAGGAGGCGGACAAGTGTGTTCGCGGTGGTTTAGAGTTCGTGTGTGAACTCTTTGTTTGAGGTGCGGTCTCGGTGAGCTAGTGAGCTTGCGGTGTGTACGGGATTAGGGAGTCCGAGGGCTTGTAGGTGTTGCGGCACCGAGTGATCCGGTGGGATCAAACTTAGTGGAAATCCTTCAAGTGTGAAGGCGGGGATGTAGAGCAAGTGTGCTCGAACCTCGAAACAAATCCTTTGTGTTTGCGATTGCTCTTTCTCTCTCTCTCTCTCCCTTACTTGTTTATATCTTGCATACTATTATTGTGTTTATCTTTACATGCTTGATATACTTTGTGTGCTTAATTGATATATTCTTGGGGATTGTTTGCTAACACTAGTTTTCAACCAAGAGAGCCAACGCGGCACCTCAACTCTTATTTAGAGGAATCTTGAGGAGTTCGTCCAGAGCCCTTCATGGGGAATTCGGCTACACTCTTGTGTTATACGTGGTGTTTAGTCTAAATAGTTTTAGTTTGCATCATATAAGTTTTAATTCCATATTTAGTGACCATTAAATTAGCCATCACCTATTCACCCCCTCTCTAGGTGGATTTACAATTTTTACCTCCTGAAAGCTCTATAAATAGCCCAGTTTGCTGTGAAAGTCATCGGGAAAGTTTTTGGTCAGAAGAACCTCGGTCATAAGCCGTAGAAGGACCAAGATCTCCAGTTAAAAAAATAGAGAGAGTTTAACTCTTCTAACAACTTGCTGAGTTCAAGTTTGTTCTTGCCTAAAATCTCTTTGAGATTCTTATTGGACAGAAGCTGCGTTACTTTGTCCACCATCCAAAGAGAAGATTCCCAAGAGGTCTTGACGTTCACCCGGTCAACGAAAAATAAGATTTACTTTCCATCGTCACATCAAGAACCCTGCAGTAAACAAAGAGGAGATTTGAGCTTGAATATCTCCCCTCTCTTGTAAAAGGATTAATTATCTGTTGTAATTTTTCTTTACAATGAAATAAAGAATTTACTCACTCCCTTAATTTTACCACCAAACAAGAGATGGCAACTCCGCTAGGGACTACTTTCTCTACCGATGAGCAAGTTGTGACGCAAGGTGACGTCACCTGCATGAAAAAATTGATTGAATCACTTGTTATGGAGTTCGACCAGGCAAAGTATGAAGAGTTTCTCTCCTCCGGCTCTAAGAGCCCTAGGGGCGGCGGTACCGCAATGTCTCCTCGGGGACCCGCGAGGTTAGCGTTGCTGATATTCAGCCCGTTCATGCATGCCCTCTTCCTCAGTTCCAGGTTACCTGGGGTCCCAGCAACCCGTATGGCGTAACCGGAACGCTGAACATTGACAGAGACGATGCGTGCGTCAACTATAGGCCCAAGAAGTTGGAATAACCATCTGGCTAGCAGATACAGAACGCGAGGCTCAAGCCTGTGTCTCTTCTCATTTACAACAGATGCGCGAAGTCTGCATATGGAGACCAAAACATGAAGCTCAACAGGCTTATGTTTATGAGACTTCACTTCCCAAACGCGACGTTCAACAGCGCGAGGGCTATGCTTCTTCTTAGAGACACAAAACCCGTGTCTCTATAACCAGACATGGAATTTAGAAAGTCCGCGTGTCTCAATCGTCGCTAATCAAACGCGACAATCAGCAACGTGAGGTTTGCGTCTCTGCTCAGCAGAGGCACAAGACCCACGTTTTAAAATCAAAATGCGAGAGCCACACCTGCTCTACACAATGCGAGTTCCACGTTTCTGAACCCTGCATCTCAGATTCTCGACGTAAGGGTGACTCTCAGAAGCTGAAAAGCCCTCGACAACCCGAGGCCAATCTCTTTGATCCCCCTCCGATGGATCTAAGAGATTATTTGACATAGAAAAAGAGTGCTAATCAGATCACTCCATCTTGTTGCTGTGAACGGCTCATCATGGCAATGCTCTCTGAATGCCGCTGCAGCTCACATACACGTAAATTGTCGATATTCAGATGATTGACCTCGACCTCCGGTCAGCCAAGAAGTGTCTCTCCCACAGAAGGAAAGCCTTCTCTGACATAGAGTACCCTAAAGTCACTGCAAACATGACAAGTAGAAGTAGGGAAAATAATCGGTGGTCAGCTCTGACGAGTCCGACACGGAACCAGAAGGAGTGTACCGACATACTCGCACTCGGACCGGTGCGGTCGCCCCGATCAACTATAGTGCCCTAGCTCGGGGCATTAAAGTAAGTGAATCACATTCCGCCATTGCAGAATCGCAAGCC
The DNA here is from genome assembly GCA_038442645.1 of Agave tequilana. Classification (NCBI taxonomy): domain Eukaryota; kingdom Viridiplantae; phylum Streptophyta; class Magnoliopsida; order Asparagales; family Asparagaceae; genus Agave; species Agave tequilana. The sequence goes on along the minus strand of JAVJIF010021811.1, from coordinate 51,705 downwards.
TCGAACTCTTCTATAGAGAAGGAAGCCTTTGCATACATGACAAATACTCCCGAGGAGACGGCCAGACGTTTAGAATAGCAAGCCCAGGTCTAGAGGGAACAATTCGATATGATTCGCACTCAACAAGAATCTATCGATACCCTCAAGTAAATGCTTGCACAGTTACTTGAAGACAAGAAGAAGTCAACCGACAAAGCTTTTTCTAAGAAGTCTAAAGGCAAACGGAAAGAAGGAGAAAGCTCATCTTCTGTACATATTGAGGAGAAGGGGTGATCTAATTCCGAGTCGTCTAAATCCTCGTCTAAAGAGGAAGGCAACCCAGAGAATAGGGGTACTCATTCTAAAAGAATGACTCAATTGGAGCACGGTCTGGAAGCCCTTACCAACCGAAAAGGCCTCCAAGAAGCAGGAGTGGTCCGGCCATATCCGGCCGAGTGAGACATCATTCCATACCCTCCTAAGTTCAAAAGCTCCAACTCTACAAGCTTTCGACGGTAAAGGGTCACTGAACCAGCACATCTACTATTTCAAGTCTCAGATGAAAAATGTGGTAGATAATGATGCCATTTTGGCACGTTTGTTCATCGGTACTCTAAAAGGGCTTGCCTTTGAATGGTTCATGAAAATCCTAGAAGGTTCCATCAAAAACTGTGGTGATTTGGAGAAGCTCTTCCTTACACGCTTCTTTAAAGACGACTCAGAGATTACAATGCCCACTCTCCTGGCAACGAAGCAACAAAAGGGAGAGTTCGTCAAAGCATTTGTGAAAAGATTTCAGAATATAGCACTCCAATATCCTAGCGGAATGACCCAGGCCATCCTGGTAGAGACATGCCGCCACAATCTACAAACTTCACCCCTAGCCCAGATAGGAGTTGCTGAAAGCCGCACCTAGAAGCAGTTGGTTCAGCAGGGTAAACAGGCTAAAGAAATTATCGCCAGGGTTAGGGCAGAAGAAAATAAACCCAGACCTGAAAAGTCGACAAGGCGCGCGCTAAAAATATCTTTTCAATCAAAAAGAAAGGATATATTGGCGACATAGGTAAAATCCCCCGCGAAATCTCAGCCAGCCAGTGGGAGAGATTCTTCAAGTCAGCCACACGCCAATAAGCAATACGCTTTCAAGGACGAACACGTCGATTCATTATTCAAGTTGCTTAATAAGAGCAACAGATTGAAGCTTCCTGAAGCTAGACGTCCTGAGAAAGTCGGCAAGTCCGACAATCCTAACTGGTGCCTATATCATAGGATGCTAGGGCACTTCACCAAGAGCTGTTATGTCTTCAAAGATATTCTTCAAGTTCTGATCAATGCAGAAGTGTTAAAGCTCTGTCCAGAGAAAAAGAAAGTGACGGCTAATATGATATCATTTCTTCAGTTTGGAAAATAGCCTCCAGCACCGTCCGGAGTAGTTTCCATCCCGAAAGGGGAACTAAGAATGATCAATACGGACCCACACCATCAGCAGGAGAAAGGTCTTGTACCTATTCGTACACCTCAGGGAGAAATTATGTGGGTTCATCCTGACCTGGTGGATGGCCAATAGTGAACTATTGTTACCAACAGAAAGTCTAAAGGCAAGGCGAAAGTTTCGTCCTGCAATGTGGTGTGCGCTTCTCCCTGGGAAGCAGAAACCGATGTTCCCTCACTAATCGATTCGGAAGAGGAAACAATCGTCCTTGCCACAGAGCTCAATAAACCGCTCGTGGCAGAAACTTGTTCGGGTCAGTCGTATTTAAAGAAGTACGACGAGATGGTGGCAAGCCCTCTTAAACCTACTGCAGAGTCAACTAAGCCCTCCGCGAAGCAACCTGTGGAGAAGTAAAAAGAGCTTCGATTTTTAAGGCTCTCGCAAAGAACAACGCGGAAGGATCTCCAACACCTTACCGCTTTAACGTCCTGGCTCAACTGGCCAATATCCCAGTCAGAATCACCCTTTACGAGCTCCTGAGACTATCAAAGTCAACAAGAGAAGCTCTGAGGGAAGCCCTAGCTGATGCTGAGGTCTTCATGGCCTAGATCCTGATTGGACCACAAAAGGAAGATGAAGAGGGCTGCCTCCATGCCTCTCAAAATGCCCCCTGCATCACCTTCACGTCAGATGATATGCAGGTCAAGGGGAAACATGATCGACCCCTGTACTTCACAGAGTAAATTGGATCGTCTGAAGTGAGCCACATTCAGGTAAATTCAGGATCCGCGTTGAACATCATGCCTCGCCGGGTCATGCAGCACTTAGGGATCCCCACCCACCAATTGAACGCCACCCAAACTACCTTCTATGGTTTCAACGCCAATGGTACGCGCCCAATGGGGAAGATCAAGTTCAAATGCCAGATTGGAGATCTAAGATCTGAAGTGACATGCTATGTAATTAACGCCGACACTTCATACAATTTACTGCTCGGATGATCGTGGATTCACCGTAATTCTATTGTCCCATCCACTCTCCATCAAGTTATAAAGTACATCGACGGAAGAGGGAAAGTCAGAATGTTAATTGCCAAAAGGCATCCGTTCAAGGGGGTAGAGAACTATTTCGTGGACTCCCTCCTATGCCAGGATTCTCTGGAGGTGAACGAAAATCCACAGCCAGAGGCACCAGACTCTGGTAATGAAGCTGACACTGAGCCAGAGGCGAAAGAAGAATGCATTTAGGAATTAAATCCACTTGTAACGAGTATTAATAAGCTCGATGTTAATAACACCGCCGATGATGTAGGCAAGTGGTATATTAATGAAGAGTTGAATTTGGCTTACTTTTCTGCGTTTGCTTCTGATTCAGTGCCATCAGACACCAGTACTTAGGTGGATAATGACCCCTGGTCGGAAATTGATGCTCTAACATCATTGCATGTACCAATAAAGTCATCTCTCAAAATGTACCAGGGGTCATCAATTGAATCAGAAGAATTAAGTCCGAATTGATGTCTCGCAAAGACTCAGAATCTCCCAATTCTCTTATTATGAGCCAAATGTACTCAGAATGATGGAGAGCATGGGGTATGATCTAACAAATGGTCCTGGTTTGAACTTCGACAAAGGAAGAAAATACTACTTCGATCTTTCGTTCCGAAAGAGAAGACCCCTGATTATTATCATCGAACTCGCAGGGAGTTGGGGTTATGTGTCAACTCTAATCCCATCAGCCTCTGAGTCTGAAGAGTCATTATACCATAATTACTCATCAGGCACGTCATCGTGGGAGTCGGATGTTAGTGTCGGCAATATTTTCAGAGAACTTTCTGTAAATATGGTTTCAACAAGCCACCTGAAAGACGGAGATGAAGAAATGATCCAGTCTGATACAGATCCTTGGATCAAACACCTAAACACTCTCTAGGATATTCACTTTGAATAACGCGAACCACCCATGGAAGATAAGGTCACCCAGATTAATCTGGGAGATGAGGCTAATCTTAACCCATCTTTAAAAGCGAAAGCCTATCACCCTCCGAGAAAGAAGATATAATATCTCTTGTGCGAGAGTATATAAATATTTTCTCTGGAATTACGAGGACATGCCTGAGCTTGATCCTCGAGTAGCTATACATTGCCTTAACATTAATTCAGACGTGAAGCCAGTCAAACAGCAGCAGCGATAGTTCCGTCCAGAAATAATGAAAGCAATCAGTCAGAAGTCAAAAAGCTTATAGACTCTGGCTTCATTAGGGAGGAGCAACACCCGATTGGGTGGCTAATATCGTCCCCCTTATTAAGAAAAATGGGAAGATCTGAATTTGCATCAATTTTTGCGATCTAAATGAGGCCTGTCCCAAAGATGAATTCCCTCTCCCAATCACGGATGTCATGATTGACAATACGTGTGGTTTGAACGAATATCCTTTATGGATGGATTCTCAGGGTACAATTAAATCAAAATGTACCCTGATGATGAAAAGCATACTTCTTTCAGAACACCACTGGCGGTATATTGCTATACTATCATACCCTTCGGACTGAAGAACGCGGGGGCAACATGTAACGGTCCCAGATAATAATAACCTCAATTAACTTAAGCAGCCTTATTAATCAAAAGATTATCATAATCATCTATAATTTCTTTAAAATTTCAACAGCATCTCCTTTGTATTTAGTCACTTACCCCAAATACATAGTATATCCATATCAGCCTACACGACTTATCTCAATCCAAAGGCATAAATCAAACTCAAGTTCAACCACACTGTCATAATAAGATTTCGGCTTGACATCGCCTACCACATGAAAATACAATGACATATGCTCGAGAGTACCCTTCTCGGTCTACATAAAATAAGGCAGTACTATCATATTATCTGACTCATCATGAATATCACAAGTAAATTTCTCTCTACACCAATCCGTCCAACAGTCTAATACTTGAATATAATACACATCTAATAAGGTTATGAATGTATACAATAAGGAATATCTATAACGAATATTATACAATACTTTTATTCTTAAAGGAATTCTAGCAAGTGTCCAAGGTATGCTGGGCCTCAGTCTCGCCGTGACTTGAAAAACATGAAACTGAAAGGGGTGAGCTAAACAGCTCAGTGAGAGAGAGTCAGAAGAGTATTAAGAAAAGAAAACACAAATAATGAGCATATTTTTCTTCAACAACTACAACAAGTATGGATGGACAAAATGAACAAGGGAAAAGCAATAGATCATAACGAATAATTGAACCATTTATCTATATAATCTGTGAGAAGGTCCAACTTTTCTAGTAATTAATTCTCCTTAATTTTATTTAGTTTCTCGGCCGCAGATTTCATAATTTATGAGTTATAGTAGCATACTTACTCGGTTATTTTTAATTCATGCATGAATTCATCTTATATACTCGCGGCATGTATCATCCACGCGTCTCATATAACATACACAAGGCACATCAAACATACTTTCAATTCTTATATAGTTATCTATCCCGATAACACAATATCACATCACACTTCTATGAATGTTATTTGTCTGTTCAAGAATTTAATGATACAATCACCTCACCCTTCTATATTCACACAAAATATTTAATGGATACATATCATACATGATTCATATGTACATATGGATTTCAAGTGAAGTGTGAGACTCTCCGTCTTCCCCCTCCTACCGGCTCCCGCCCGGCCCCTTCCTCCTATATATATATATATATATATATATATATATATATATATATATATATATATATATATATATATATATATATATATATATATATATATATATATATATATATATATATATTATATATATATATATATATATATATATGATACAACGGTAACCCCATCTTCCCCTCCTATCGGCTCCCGCCCGGCTCCTTCCTCCATGATATAAGCATGTATATAAACATATCATAACACAATAACACCTCTTCCCCTCCTACCGGCTCCTGTCCAGCCCCTTCCTCCGATATGTAAATATATGATATAACGGTAACCCCGTCTTCCCCCTCCTACCGGCTCCCGCCCGGCCCCTTCCTCCTTTAAATGAATGCAACAGACATGTGTCTGTGTGTGTGTGTGTATATATATATACATACTCACATAACAATTAATTTATCACAATATGAAGTATCGATCAACTATTTCAGTTGATTCTCAACTCATCAATTGTATTTCTAAAGAGAAACTTATGATTCACTATTTATGTAGATAACATATATATAACTTACAAGTTAACACTAGTGATCTATCACCTTGTTTATATAAGTTGAGTGGTTATTCACATTATCAATATCCCACCTTCTTGTGCATGCAACACGCAATGCCCAAAACCAATGTATATAAGTACACATATGTACCAATTGCCATACCCAACAATGAGTTATACCAAAGTATAAGTCATTTTAACAATTAGCCATCAGTATCCAATTATTTATCATTCATTCCTCTGTTTATCAATATAGTTTCTAAAGAATTTGTCGTGATAATTTATACCCTTATACCAATATTAATATTGGGTTTGTATTTACAATAGTATGTTGCCTAAGTTTCTCGTTCAGTTCATTAGCATGTCAAGTATCTTAACCTTTTGTATTCGTCCAGTAACAAAATAAACATAATTAATATTAGTTGTTCATAGATAGAGGAGAATAAAATTCTTGATGGCACCATCTTAACATATTATTGAACATATTAGTCAACAACTTAACTATTAACACATGGATTATTAATTTCTTAAAAGGATCCATTAACCAATTCTTTTGTTAACAAATTGGTGTTACCAAAAGTACGTGTTTACTCACTTGAATTAGAAAAATCCTTGATAATAGAAATTTAGGATGACTCGAACGCAATGTCTTGTGGCACTTAGTTATATCCAAGTTTAATTCGATTTTACTAACTATTCGCACTTAATTAGTTTAGAAGTTCTAGTTCACTCAAACAACCATTAAAGTAATTTGACTTGGAGTCTTAAATAGACACTGGCACTCGATACCATCACAAAACCATAATACTAAAAAAAAAAGATCAACTTAAATCAAATGGAGTTCACAATTCTGGTTAGCTTAGGCCGAGTCAGATTCTTAATAATGCTAGTAGTTGAAGAATAACTATCAATTTGTTAGATTTAATGGAAGATATGGTATAAAAGTTTTTCGGCCGTACTATGATGGAAGAAGACACTATCTGATCAAGTTGTGTATCACATTACTTGAAGCTTGAAAAGGTATCAAGTTGAAGCTACACTGTTACAATCAGGTATTTGGAATTATATCAGTGAGACGAACATAAGGCTTTCAGGCGTATGACAATTGAATTTGGGAGAGGACACTAACACCTTTCTTGGTTTAACAATTAGCTTCCCGAATGAGAGATCAATTAAATTGCTTAATATTTATCACATTCCATTTATACAAGTGTCTAGACTATTTCCTATTTAGTGCACAAGCATAATGGATATGGAATATGAACTTCTGATACCAATCAAGAGTAATGTTCTTCAGGAGTAAATTTTCGGTAGCGAATAATGATATCTAGCATTGGGTTGTTCAAATTTAGATCGTTTCTCACTCAAATCAACTCGAAAACAGTGAAGCAGACATTTTTAAATTTCAGATACTTCGATTTGATTTGGTATCCTGCTAAAAATTGTTTGTTTGCTAAGGCACTAAAAGAAAGCTATTTATAAGGGGGTTTGCATTCCTTAGAGTTGCAACAACTAACATATGGGTGCTATATGAAGAAGAGGTTAAATCTTTGAATCACTTGTTTTTAAGTGTTTGTCTCCGCATACCTATGAAATTACTATAGGTTCAATTTTAGGCCGTACCAATGGACAAGAATGGCACTCTTCAAAACAAAAAGGGCCTTGATCATTACAGTAAAATTCAGAGAAAAAGAAGAAAGTCTACAGTTCTAACTAGAAATATTTTTGGTTGTTATAAGATATGTTCATAAATCAAACAATCCATAAGCGAGCTATTTAAATATGAAACTGAATATGAATTGTTCGTGAGTGGCTCATTTATTTGGCAGCTCTAAAAGTGGTCCTTGGTATCGGTACCAAGCATTTGTATTTAACTAATCTATAATTTAAACTTTCTCTACAAGGCTTCTTTTTACTTCATTTCGTAAGTGATTTGTTTACTCGTCTGATGGCTAAAACTGTTCTTGAACAAAAATGTAACAACTTAGTGTATATAAAACTCCTCACATAGTTTCAATTCACGCCCTTGTCTAATGAAGAAACTTGGATCATAAATAAGGGTACTTCGAGGCATGATTTAAATGAGTTGAAAGACATGGGTGTGGTAGTCTATGTCTGCCGTATCACTCTAAATTCATGACAATTGAAAAAATGAAACAGAGTTACAGAATATTACCGACAATAATAATGAAAATCATCAAAGTACATCCCCAACATTTCGATCTACCATCTACGTGACTGTTATTCTTCAAAATGAAAAAAAAATTGAACAAATTTTCCTTTATAATTAAAGGTCCATATGTCTAAACAAGTTGGCACAATAGGAAACATCCTATCGTTCAATGAGAAGCTAGGAAGTAAAGAAACTCAACCTCATAATTAATCTTAGATGTTATAGAAATAGTCCCTTCATGTAAATATGAATGACAAGCGTACCCCTAACCAAAAGGAGAAAATTTTTGCAAAATATAATAAGAACTTCAGGTGAAATTATTATTGATTTATTTGGAAGACTGACAGCCTGAAATAATTAAACCAGGATGGGTACCATATGAACCACTTAGTTCTTATTTACAAGTTAAGTGAAATGGGGAAAGAAAAATGTAGATATGATCTTTACAGCGTTTGATTAATGGAATTTGATGCTTAAACGGGTGGACTGTGGGTTACTCATAATTTACAAGGATCTTAGAAATTTTTAAAAAATTGGACATCCTAAATGAAACATTACAGTTTTACAGTTCTTGAAAGAGTATAAACTTAAGTCATCAAGTTAACCCAACAGCTACATACCTTCACTTAAACTCTTAAACCAATTTTAATTTTACAAAGGAATAATAAAAGGGAAAGTTTAGTTTCAGACACCGAATCTTAATATCTATAGTTGTATGATCTAAGAATCTCAAATCAATTAACCAAATTCTTGTTATCAATCCCAATTGCCAAAGAAAGGAATAGGCTTGAGACATGAGCACTAAATATTGAAAGGATCAAAGTACTCAAAGGTGCAAATTCTTACATCAACAATATTAAGAGATAATCCAAAAAAAATAGGAATAAATCAGATCTAATGAAGACCCTCTCACCTTTAACATTGGGAGTCAACGACGTGCCCTCTTGCTGTCCACCGCACCCGCCACGCGCGCTGCCTACCACGCGCCACAGCACGCGCTGCCTGCCGCGCGATCCAGAGAGAGAGAAAGAGAGAGATTGAGGGCGATAGAGGGGGAAGGAAAGGGAGATGGGGGTCTCTTGGTGCTGTCGGCCACCGCAGGGAGAGAGGATAGGAGAGAGATTTAGAGTTTGGGGAACACATTCAAACCTAGGGCTCTCACAATATGTGCATATGTAAATGCTGTTAATTAATAATTTCCCCAAAAACATTTCACTCTCTCTATATACAAGCTTGCCACCTCATTACACAATTCTCATACTTCACAAAATCATGCCACCTCACTCTCCCAATTAATTTAATATACTAGTATTTGTATGAAAGTATTTATATATATCTATGTGTGTGTGTGCACTTAGTGTATAACTATTTATTCATTAATGATAAATCCAATTACCACATACTTGAATACATTTTTTTTTATCGCACTCCAAAATTTTCCCAAAATCAATTTACATACAAAAATTGGTTCAATTATCGTCTCAGATAATCCTGTGAAATTTTAATAGTCAAGGATTACCATATTAAATAGGATTTTGATAACCAGGGTGTTACAATTCCATCCCCCTTACAAAAGTTTCGTCCTCGAATCTTGACACTTAAAATAAGCGAGTATAAAATCTTTATGTTTCTCCAACGCATCACAAAATCTCTCGCTAATGCAACACCTTTCTTGATCATTTACCTCAAAGATTTATTATCTCTTGATCAATTCTGCACTACGTTTTTACGATCCAAATTGATCATGATCAATTCTATACTATGTTCTTACGATCCAAATTAATCTTGACTCGCTTGATATTTTAATCATTATCTTACTCCAGTATGCCATACCACTGGCAGCTCATCCTGAGGGCCTACTATAATCACCTAGAGGGGGGTGAATAAGTGACTAGATAATCTAATGGATAATTAATGCGGAATTAAAACTATTTATGCAAACTAAAACTTCTTAAACTAAACACCAAGTATAACACAAGAGTGTAACCGGATTCCCCGTTAAGGGCTCTGGACTAACTCCTCAAGATTCCTCTAAATAAGAGTTGAGGTGCCGCGTTGGCTCTCTTGGTTGAGTACAAGTGTTAGCAAACAATCCCCAAGCATATAACAATAAGCACACAATATATCAAGCATATAAAGATAAAGACAAAATTAGCATGCAAGATATAAAGACAAGTAAGAGATAGAGAGAGCAATCGCAAACACGGGAGATTTGTTTCAAGGTTCGAGCACACTTGCTCTACGTCCCCGCCTTCAATACTATGAAGGATTTCTACTAAAATCGATCCCACCGGATCACTTGGTTTCGCAACTCCTACAAGCTCTTTGGACTCTCTAGTCTCTCTCTTGTTCCCACAAGAACAAGACACCGCATGCCCACTAGCTTGCCGAGGCCGCACCTCTACAAAGAGTTCACACAAGAATTCGAAACACCGCGAACCCGCAAGTCCTCCTCCTCAAAGTACAAAGTAGAATTTTGGTGATCACAACACGTTGATCACCTAAAATTCTATCATAACAAAGATCCCTATAGGTAGATATAGCAATGGATAGTTCAAGTATTTGTGTGAGAAAACTAGGATGGAATGTGTGGAGGAAAACACAAGAAATCACTTTGAAAACACTCTTGATAAACTTCCCTTTTTAATTGAAAATATTTGCTCTCAAACTAGTGGAGAAAACTTTGAAATAGATGGGAAAAACTAAGTTTAAAACTCTCCTCAATTCTTATCTAAAACAGCCCAAGAAAGTCCCCTTTTATAGGCCTCTAAAAAACTAGCCGTTACAGCCCAGTCAACAGTTCTGACTGCTGTCGGTCGACCGGCCCGGTCGACCGCCAACGGTCAGAAATCTGACCGTTGGGCCAGCGGTCGACCGGCCCGGTTGACCGTGGCCTGGAACAGAGAGCAGAGCTCTCTGTCGATCGACCAACCCGGTCGACTGGAGCTTTTCAAAGAGCAGAGCTCTCTGGACGGTCGACCGACCCGGTCGACCGGCCCTCCAGTAAGAACTGGCGGCACGTCTGTGCACGTCGGTCGACCGACTCGGTCGACCGACTCCTAGCTCGGTCGACTGGCCGGGTCGACCGGCAGAAGCCAGATCAGAACATTATGGGAATTAAAAACTAGGTATTTTGGCTTTGATAAAATCACATAAAATCTCTAAAAATCTACAAAAATAGTTTCATTATTATACTTTGATATACAAATATGTTTGAGTAAAAATCAAATCATGTTACAAACATTTTGAACTCTTTTTGTAACTTAGAAATTTTGACATAAAACAAAATCTGTATTTTTTCAAAATAGATTTTTTCAAAACTTTTCCAAATACAAAAACAAGATATTTTAAATACCAAAACGGTATTTTTTCCAAAATGAAAACTCTTCTGTATTTTTCCAAAATAAAAACTCTTTTATGAAAACACCAATAAATCTTGTATGTGAGTGTATATGGTATACTTGAGCAATCCACTAACTATTCTATCCTTTACATTTTATCTAAAAATAAAATCTTAACAAAACAAACCTAGACTCAAGTCTTCTCTTGAAGTCTTCACTTGAAGTCTTCTTCTCCTTCTTGACTTGGCTCAAATATGATCCAACGAGCTAGACTCCTCTTGTGTACTTGATGTGATCTTGATGCATAAGCTCTTGAATCAAACCGTGTTAGCTCCAAAACTTGACTTTAAATCCTTTATTAAAGCTAAACACCTACTAAGATCTTGATCATAAATCTGAGGCTAATTAAACACAAGATTATTGTACTATAACTACATGAGTTGATCATCATCAAAACTAGAGTGATGGGCCTTTGGGCCAACAATCTCCCCCTTTTTGATGATGACAAAACTCATGGAGTTATATATGCATAGATTAAAGTAAAGCTTCAAAGAAGCTCCCTCTTAACTCATGCATAACAATAATCAATAAGATATTCAATTAAAGCTCTTAAAATAAATAAACATGTATGCAAACATAAGGAGATAAACATGCCAATCAAGCATAAAACTCATCAAATTCTTCTCTCCCTTTTTGCAAAACAAAACAATATGCATAAACAAAAATTCTTCTCCTCCTTTATGTATAAAGTAAGAAAAACATGCATATATACTAAAATACTTCTCCCCCTTTTTGTCAATCATCAACAAAGGGGTGTAAGTAAACACAAAACAATATTTTCTCCCTTTTTGTCAAAAACAAAAATCAACAAAGGGGTGAAATCAAACAAATCAATAAAGAGATATATGCGATATACATTCATGAAGAGGAAGACGCTAAGTTAACTTCCCTACATACATGCATTACATGAAGAAGGGATGACAAGCCCTAATTCACATAAAACATAATATGAAATGCATAAGAGGAGGTGTGAAGCTCCCCCTACACACGTGTATCGCATAAAAAAGAGTTGTCAAGCTCCTCAATATAAGATACACCAACATGAATTTATATGTAGAAGAGATGTTAAGTTCCCCTTGCATATAGGCAATTCATATCAAAACAATTTTAAATCAAATTTTTGATAATAACTTAAAACAAATTTTGAGATTTACTCAAGGTAATAAAACACATTTTGAGATACCTTTGTAAATAAACAAAAATTTTAAGATACTAATTGTGAATAAACAATACAATTTTTGAATTTTTTTTAAATCAACAAATCAAGATATCACAAGATATAGATACCATATGAAATAGGAATTTGTGATATCAATTGAAATTGAATTTTTTTTTACATTTTGATATCAATGAAAGAAATTATTTTGATACCCATTTAAATTTACATTAAATTTTGTTACCAATAGAAATACATGATAAATTTTGATACCAAATAGGTAAAACATATTGATACCAAATAACCCAATTGGAAATTGAAACATATTGATACCAATTGAAATATATGGATACTAATTAAATTAAATAGATACCAATTGAAGTTTATTGTAAATTATGATATCAATAAAAATACTTATTGAAAATAATACGTAAGCTTATTAAAATACCAATTGAGATACCAATTGAAAATCAAGATTTGAATTAAGCTTAGCATAAACATACTTTGTGCTTTAAACATGCAAATATCTTGCAACTCAAGCACAAACAAATTATATATATGTATAAAAAGAGAATACCAATAGAAATTGATATTATATAAAATGAAGCATACATATTTGAAAACAAAATATAAGTATATAAAAAAATATCAATTGAGATACCAATTTAAAATGTGATGTAAATCAAGTATATAACTCATAATAAACCACCCTTTTTCATGCACAAGATAAAGGATTTTCAATAAGACATACAGGACATGCTCGCCCATCCGTCCGCCCATAACGGGGTTGGTAGGGGTTTTCAAAAAACTAGAGTTTGAAAATTATTTTTATAGTGAAAATACTATCAAATGAAGAATAAATAACTAGTTAAAAATAATTTTTGAAAAACTAGTTAAAGATCCTTCAAACATGAAATTAAATCATATGAATCCATGAAGCATGCTAAAAATACAAGAATTGACACTCGAAATATATAAGGCTCAAAATATCTCATGAAAATAATGTCATGAGTAAACAAATGAAATGTGAGTGTACTATTAATCATGTGAATAGCATTTTCATGAACTAACCAATAAGGCTCAAAAACATAAATCATGTGAAAAACATGAAAATTCATTTCTCATATAAAGATGAAAATCATAAAAAATTATTTTTCATCTAAAAATAAACTTTTAGGTATATGTATGTTTTATCCAAGACTAACAATATACATACATATCCTAAACTAAAATGAGTCTATGATATAATTTGCATGAAGGCAAGAGACTCAAGGGTATACATGTATATTTATTAGATTTGAATAAAAATTGCATATATATGAAGCAAATCATACTCAAAAATAGACAAAATAAGTGTAAATGAGGGAATCATCAAAACTAGGCTATACATGTACATGTAAAAAGTACAAATGAGTAATGAAGTACAAACATATATGAATCAAATGTTGCTCACTACTTGTACACGTATAAACACAAGTTTTAATGGAATCTACATCTAACCATGTATTTACCACATGAAGCACAAAACATGAATATGCTAAAGAAATCATCAATAAAAAGCATATAAACTAAAGTAGGAGTTTAGAGATAGTTACCGAACCAAAGAACTATACTCTAAGTCTCCAAAATATGGTGGTTGTCCCACCAAACCTCCTTGATAGCGGTGCATCAAATTTGTGTCCATCAAGTCCATGTGCATCCACCATCATGGCACTAACTCTCTCACGTTTTGTGAGAGCCCGCACTTACATCAAATACAAATGGTGAGAATTTTAGTACCCATTTTCTTTTGGGTCCTCGGGGGTTAGCATTGTAAGGAATCCAAACATTCTTATTAGCAAAATTTAAAGCATTTATCTTATCATAACAAAATTTTGCTAAATGGCCTTTGCGGCCGCAATGTGTACACTTGTACACTCTAGGATGCATATGTGTATGAGTGTGGTCATGGCGTGCAAAGTGTGCATATGCATGTTGAGGGTGATGTGCATGAACATGTGGAGCTTATTTCTTTGAAAATAAGGACTCCAATCTAGAATAGTTAAAAACACATTTGCTCAAAGTTGAGATCAAACAATCTATTTTATTTTTCAAAAATTTAACTTCATTTTTAGTAGTAGTATGAAAAGCATGGTCAACAATCTTATTCTTTTAAGAAACTTTTTCTTTTTCTTTTTCAATAACTTTTCTTTTCAAAGAAGTGTTTTCATGCAAAGCAATCTCTTTTTGTTTTTCCATCAAAACAATTTGATTTTTCAAAGTGGTATTTCCTTCACAAAGATCATTCAATTTAGAAAGCAAGAAAATATTTTTATTTTTTAAACTTTCATTTTCTTTAGAAACATTTTCAAATTTAGTTTGAAAAGAATCTTTTTCTTTTAACAAACAATCAAATTTATTTTTCATTTTCTTATTATTCTTTTTAAGCATTTCATACTTTTCTAGGAGTTGTTGACAAAAAGATTCAAGTTCATTATAGGACATATCAACATCCTCTTCTACCTCGGATTCAGTGTTTACCTCAAGGGGGTTATCCCCTTGAACATGTAGCATATATTGGAAGCTTCACTTTCAACATCCGAGTCGCTCCCCGCATAATATTGTTCTTATTCGTCAAGGGAGATCAAAGAGTTCCATACTACAAAAGTCAAATCAATGTTAGAAACCCTAGATAAATATTCATCATTTAGAATAGACTTTAAAGCATGAATGGCTTTTGTATTAGCCTCAATATTTTTTCCATTTAAACAATAAGAATCTTTAATAGTGGCAAAATAAACATGAATCCCTAAGGCTTTGAGGTACAAAGACATCTTAACCTTCCAAGTTTGGATGTTAAGAATGTCAAAGGTGGGAGGTGACATGAAATCCATGGTGTGTGAACAAATATTGTGATTAGATAAAAATAAGGATCTTTAACTCTAAGTTGTAAGACCCAAGTCAAGAGCACTTGGCTCTGATACCAATTGTAATCACCTAAAGGGGGGTGAATAGGTGACTAGTTAATCTAATGGACAATTAATGCAGAATTAAAACTATTTATGTATACTAAAACTTCTTAAACTAAATACCAAGTATAACACAATAGTGTAGCCGGATTCCCCGTGAAGGGCTCTGAACTAACTCCTCAAGATTCCTCTAAATAAGAGTTGAGGTGCGGCGTTGGCTCTCTTGGTTGATACAAGTGTTAGCAAATAATCCCCAAGAATATAACAATAAGCACACAATATATCAAGCATATAAAGATAAAGACAATATTAGCATGCAATATATAAAGATAAGCAAGAGATAGAGAGAGAGAGATCAATCACAAACACGGGAGATTTGTTTCGAGGTTCGAGCACACTTGCTCTACGTCCCCGCCTTCAACACTATGAAGGATTTCCACTAAAATCGATCCCACCGGATAACTTGGTGCCGTAACACCTACAAGCTCTTTGGACTCTCTAATCCCTCTCTTATTCCCGCAAGAACAATACAACGCAAGCCTACTAGCTTGCCGAGGCCGCATCTCCACAAAGAGTTCACACAAGAACTCGAAACACCGCGAATCCGCAAGTGCGCCTCCTCAAAGTACAAAGTAGAACTTTGGTGATCAGATTACTTTGATCACCTAAAATTCTCTCACAACAAAGATCCCTATAGGTAGATATAGCAATGGATAGTTCAAGTATTTGTGTGAGAAAACTGGGATGGAATGTGTGGAGGAAAACACAAGAATCACTTTGAAAACACTCTTGATAAACTTTCCTTTTTAATTGGAAATATTTGCTCTCAAACTAGTAGAGAAAACTCTGAAATAGATGGGAAAAACTAGGTTTAAAACTCTCCTCAAATGTTATCTAAAACAGCCCAAGAAAGTCCCCTTTTATAGGCCTCTCAAAAACTAGCCATTACAGCCCAGTCAGCAGTTCTGACTATTGTCGGTCGACTGGCCCGGTCGACTGCCAACGGTCAGAAATCTGACCGTTGGGCCAGCGGTCGACCGGCCCGGTCTACCATGGCCTGGAACAGAGAGCAGAGCTCTCTGCCGGTCAACCGACCCGGTCGACCGGGGCTTTCCAGAGAGCAGAACTTTCTGGACAGTCGACCGACCCGGTCGACCGGCCATCCTGCCAGAACTGGCGTGCATGTCTATGCACATCGGTCGACTGACTCGACCGACCGACTCCTAACTCGGTCGGCCGGCCCGGTCGACCGGCAGAAGCCAGACCAGAACATTATGGGGATTAAAAACTAGGTATTTTGACTTTGATAAAATCCCATAAAATCTCTAAAAATCTACAAAAATAGTTTCAGTATTATACTTTAATATACAAACATGTTTGAGTAAAAATCAAACCATGTTACAAACATTTTGAACTATTTTTGTAACTTAGAAATTTTGGCATAAAACAAAATCTGTATTTTTCCAAAATAGATTTTTCCAAAACTTCTCCAAATATAAAAATAAGATATTTTAAACACTTTTAAAGCATAGAGTGTATGGATATGATCTACTACACATACATGATGAAATATCTATGTTTTTGACAATAAGCACTAAAATATTTTGGTTAAAACATATGTATATATGAAACTTCCAAAAACCAAGACGGCATTTTTCCAAAATGAAAACTCTTTTGTATTTTTTCAAAATAAAAACTCTTTTATGAAAACACCAATAAATCTTGTATGTAAGTGTATATGGTATACTTGAGCAATCCACCAACTATTCTATCCTTTACATTTTATCTAAAAATAAAATCTTAATAAAATAAACCTAAACTCAAGTCTTCTCTTAAAGTCTTCACTTGAAGTCTTCTTCTCCTTCTTGACTTGGTCTAAATATGATCCAACGAGTTAGACTCCTCTTGAGTACTTGATGTGGTCTTGATGCACAAGCTCTTAAACAAACCGTGTTAGCTCCAAAACTTGACTTTAAATCCTTTGTTGAAGCTAAACACCTACTAAGATTTTGATCATAAATTTGAGACTAATTAAACACAAGATCATTAGTATTATAACTACATGAGTTGATCATCATCAAAACTAGAGCGATGGGCCTTTGGGCCAACACCTACGCCCCCAACAGAGCACATCTGAATTATGGCATGTGGGTACCATAATCCGAACATAAGGCAGTGACCAAATATCTCGTGCTTCAAGATTAATCATACACGTAAGAAGTCCTGCCCCCTAAACCAACCATAACAAACAATATTTTAACATACCTACAAAACATAACCATGCATATCAATTATAACAATCAGCCTTTGCAATCCAATCCTCTTTCTACTATAATTATTCTAAGTCTCCCCTCATTTTATATCTTGTGCTCTGATACCAACTGTAACGGACCCAGATAATAATAACCTCAATTAACTTAAGCAGCCTTATTAATCAAAAGATTATCATAATCATCTATAATTTCTTTAAAATTTTGACAGCATCTCCTTTATATTTGGTCACTTACCCCAAATATAAAGTATATTCATATCAGCCACACGGCTTATCTCAACCCAAATATATAAATCAAACTCAAGTTAACCACACTGTCTTAATAAGATTTCGGCTTGATATCGCCTACCACATGAAAATACAATGACATATGCTCGAGAGTACCCCTCTCGGCCTCCATAAAATAAGGCAGTACTATCATATTATCTGACTCATCATGCATATCACAAGTAAATTTCTCTCTACACCAGTCCATCCAACAGTCTAATACTTGAATATAATACACATCTAATAAGGTTATGAATGTATACAATAAGGAATATCTATAACAAATATTATACAATACTTTCATTCTTAAAGGAATTCTAGCAAGTGTCCAAGGTATGCTGGGCCTCAGTCTCGCCGTAACCTGAAAAATATGAAACTGGAAGGGGGTGAGCTAAACAGCTCAGTGAGAGAGAGTCAGAAGAGTATCAAGAAAAGAAAACACAAATAATGAGCATATTTTTCTTCAACAGCTAAGCAAGTATGGATGGACAAAATGAACAAGGGAAAAACAATAGATCATAACTGTTGTAAAACTCCGAGAATATAACACCAAAGCAGAGAATTTTAGAGACAGAGTAGAAGTAGGAATTCTTATTGATTTCTGAATTTGTGTGCACATTGAAATGAATCAGGAAGGGCCTATTTATAGGAAAAATTTTGGGGTACTATGCAGTCGCTTGCATCATCGCTTACATCAGCGCATAGTAAACTTTTTAATGGTGCACAGTAACGTTAGGTGGTGGAGTTGACGGGGTGGACAGACATTGCTGTGGATTTTTCTTAACACTCCCCTTGGCTGTCCACCATACATGATGTCTCATTAAAAACCTTGCTAGGAAAACCCAGTGGGACAAAACCATAGCGAAGGGAAAAAGAGTACATCATCTTCGTATACGTGTTTTATGCTGCCTCGTTAAAACCTTACCAGGAAAACCCTGTGGGACAAAACCATAGTAAGGGAAAAAGAGTGCAGCCACGTAAGCTCCCCCTCAAGTTGACATAAGTAGTTCTTCTTCATAAGTCTCGCTTATGACGCATCCTAATATCATGAATAAGCTTTCTGAGAGTTGTAGGGGGAAGTGCCTTTGTAAAGAGATCTGCCACATTATCACTTGATCGGATATACTGAATATTAATTTTCTTATCCTTTTCAAGCTCTTGGCTGAATGAGAAGAACTTTGGGGGTATATGTTTGGTACGGTCACTTTTGATGAATCCTTCCTTCATTTGAGCGACACATGCAGCATTGTCTTCAAACAGTACTGTTGGATCTCTGTTGACTGGTAATCCACAAGTTTCTTGGATGTGTTGAGTTACAGACCTTAGCCATACACATTCTCGACTTGCTTCATGGAGCGCTTAAAGGATTTGCTTTATCCATTTTAAAGCGTTTTAAGACCTTTTCAGTGTAATTTGATTGATGCAAAAGTATTCCACTTTGAAAGTGCTCAATCTGTAAACCAATACAATATTTGGTTTTTTCAAGGTCCTTCATTTCAAATTCATTCTTTAAATATATCATTGCTTTTAGGATTTCTTTGTGAGTCCCAATAATGTTTAAATCATCAACATATACAGCAATGATAATGAATCCGGATGTTGTTTTCTTTATAAAAACACATGGGCATATAGGATTATTTACATATCCTTCTTTTAATAAATACTCGCTTAAGCGATTATACCACATGCGCCCTGATTGTTTTAACCCATATAACGATCTTTGCAATTTGATCGAATATAATTCTTTGGGTTTTGAAATTAATGTTTCAGGCATTTTAAATCTTTCAGGGATTTTCATATAAATATCGCTATCAAGCGACCCATATAAATAAGCTGTAACAACATCCATAAGACGCATTTCTAAATTTTTAGAAACTGCTAGGCTGATTAAATATCTAAACGTAATTGCATCCATTACTGGAGAATACGTTTCTTCATAATCAATTCCAGGTCTTTGCGAAAAATCTTGAGCAACAAGTCGAGCTTTATACCTTACAATCTCGTTTTTCTCATTGCGTTTTCGTACAAAGACTCATTTGTATCCTACTGGCCTCACAGCTTCAGGCGTGAGGATAATAGGTCCAAATACTTTACGCTTATTAAGCGAACTCAATTCAGCCTGTATAGTGTCTTTCCACTTTGTCCAATCATGTCTATTTTGACATTCAGTGACGGATCTTGGTTCAGGATCCTCACTTCCGTTAACAATATCACATGCTACAGAATAGGAAAATATTTCACCCATATTTTCCATCTTATTGCGATTCCGTAATCCTCCTGTATTGATATAATCAATAGAGATCTCATAATTTTCTATATCTTCAAGATTTTCCATCTCTTGATTTGTCTTATTTTGTGTTTCTTCTGGAACACATTCTTGTATATTGGGTTTATTTTGTGTTTCTTCTGGAACACATTCTTGCACATTGGGGTCATCGTGCTTATCTGCTCCTTTTCTTTTTCGAGGATTTTTATCTTTGGAACCGATTGGTCTACCACGCTTCAGCCGTGTCTTAGACTCATTAGTGACTTCATTCTCGGATTGTCCTTTTGGGATTTCAATCCGAGCAGGAGCATTTACAGCTAGTATATATGATTTAGTCACTCTTTTCGTATCAGTGAACGCATCTGGCAATTGATTGGCTATTTCTTGTAAATGCATAATCTTTTGCACTTCTGTCTCACATTGTCTTGTGTGAGGATCAAGATGCAATAAGGATGGTTCACTCCATGTAATCTCCTTCTCCAGCTGTTTCTTTTCTCCCCCTAATGCCGGGAAAATTGCCTCATTGAAGTGGCAATCGGCAAATCGAGCCGTAAAAACATCGCCGGTTTTACGCTCAAGATATCTTATAATAGAAGGAGATTCATAGCCGACATATATTCCCAGTCTCCTTTGAGGACCCATCTTTGTACGTTATGATGGAGCAATCGGCACATATACCGCACAACCAAAAATTCTAAGATGGGAAATATTTGGTTCTTGACCAAATTCTAATTGTAGAGGGGAGTATTCATGATATGCACTTGGTCTGATGCGAATTAATGCTGCAGCATGTAAAACTGCATGACCCCATACAGAAATAGGAAGTTTTGTTCTCATTATTAATGGTCTAGCAATAAGTTGGAGGCGCTTAATCAGTGACTCAGCTAAACCATTTTGTGTATGTACATGGGCAACAGGATGTTCAACAACTATTCCAATTGACATACAATAATCATTAAACGCCTGAGACGTAAACTCACCAGCATTGTCATGTAACTCTCTTGATTGTATAATCAGAAAATTGTGCCCTTAATCTAATTATCTGAGTAAGAAATCTCGCAAATGCCACATTGCGAGTTGACAATAAACAAACATGTGACCATCTACTAGAGGCATCTATCAATACCATAAAATATCTAAATGGTCCACACAATGGGTGTATAGGCCCACAGATATCACCTTGGATACGTTCAAGAAATGTAGGTGATTCTGTTTTTATTTTAGCTGGTGATGGCCTTGTGATTAATTTTCCTAGAGAACAAGCCTCACATGGAATTTTACTAACTTGAAGGATCTTCTGGCCCTTTAATGTATGTCCATGTGAATTCTCAATAATTCTTCGCATCATCATTGAACCAAGATGACCTAAACGATCATGCCACAGAGTTACTGTCTCTGTATCTTCTTTAACTACCATATGTGACTCTATCACATTTATATATGTGTAATGCAATCCTGACGAAAGCTTTGGTAGTTTTTCTAATATGTACTTCTTACCTGATATATAGGTAGTAAGATACATATACTTCATATTTTCTTCAGTTGCAGACTGAGTATCATATCCATGAAGATATATATCATTAAAACTCAACAAATTTCTTTTGGATTTTGGTGAAAACAAAGCATCTTCTATGAAAAACTTTGTTCCATTTGGCAATATAAAGCTGGCTTTACCAGTCCCTTCAATCAAGTCTACAGGACCTGATATTGTATTGATAATTGCCTTTGTTGGTTTTAATTCAGAGAAGTACCTTTCATGTTTGAGAATAGTATGTGTTGTACCGCTATCTGGTATGCAAATTTCTCCAGTTTTGGTCTTGACTTCATCATTAGAATAATCCATGTCAAGCTTCATGCAAAATAAACAATTTGGTAAGAATAAAATTTGAAACATATTATTATAAGGGAAATATTTTATTTAAAGATAAATTTGAAAATTACAAATAACAAAATATGATAATACATAACCATATGCCTAATTATCACCAATGTCACGATGGATTGGAAGATCAACAAAATCATCAGTAAAATCTGAAGCATCAAGATGAGTTGAATCATCCATAGGATCATCATGTTCAGTGAAATTCACTTCTTTCTCTTTTCCTTTCAAGGATGCTTTGTAAAGCTTGCAAAGGTGCTCCGGTGTTCGGCACACTCTAAACCAGTGTCCTTTGGAGCCACATTTATAACAGGAATCTTCAGGATTCCGAAGAGAACTTTCACGAACATCTTTTCCTTTTTTATGTCTTTCTACATGATGCTTCTTGTGGATCGCGTTATTCTGTGAAGGGTTGTAAAAACCACTTCGACCGCGTCCACGGCCACGTCCACGGCCACGACCACGACCACGACCACGGCCGCGTCCATAATTATATCCTCGTCCATAATTTTTAGAGAATGCAGCATTTGCTTCTGGAAATGCTGCTGAACCAGTAGGACGAGACTGATGATTTTTGATCAAAAGTTCATTATTTTTCTCTGCCACAAGAAGAGATGAAATTAGTTCAGAATATTTCTTAAAACCACGCAACCTATATTGTTGTTGCAGTGTTATATTAGATGCATGAAATGTGGAGTAAGTCTTCTCCAACATTTCTTCATCCGTGATATCTACCCCACAGAATTTCAACTGGGATACTATTCTAAACATTGCAGAGTTGTAGTCGCTAACTTTCTTAAAATCTTAGAAGCGCAAAGCATTCCATTCATCACGGGTGGCAGGGAGTATAACTTCCTTTTGGTGATCAAATCTTTCTTTGAGATTTTTCCATAAGACACCTGGGTCTCTTACAGTGAGATATTCACATTTTAAACTTTCGTCAAGATGTCTGCGGATAAAGATTGTCGCCTTTGCCTTATCTTGCAATGTCGTAGAGTTTATTTCTTTAATGGTTTCAGTGAGACCCATTGACTCAAGATGCATCTCAATATCAATAACCCAAGACATATAATTCCTCCCCGTGATATCAAGTGGAACGAACTCAAGCTTTGCAAAGTTTGACATGGTGATAACTATAACAAAATATAAAAATAATCAGAATCACAACATTTTTATTTCTCAAAGAAAACTTGCATGTCAATCATAATAGCTACAAGCAGAAGAGGGAAGGTGAACATTAAAATAAAAAAATACGGGTACAATTCACTTGGATCCATGTCTCCAAGAAAAACGAAAGAAGTATTGATGATGATGACGGCAATAATAAACATCAAAGCTGGACTAAGCATCTTGCGAAAAACTCGAACGCAAAGCTTTTAGAGATGATGAAAATTTTGAAAAATGAAGAGAGATTGAGGAATAGTTGTGTGGTTTAGAACTCACCATTTATAGGATAAAAAAATAGCCGTTTATAGCCGTTAGGGTTTTAGCCGTTTGGGGATATAGCCGTTGGGGGTTTATAGTCGTTGGGGGGAGAGAGAAAAATAATTTAGATTTTATATAATTAAATATTGTAATTAAGGAAATGTTAAAATAAATGCATTGTAATACATATATTTATGAGCTATAATATATGCACGCCACTCTACTTGGTGGGTGTTTTGCAGGCATAATTAATAAAGCAATAATTATTGACATAAATATTGGCACACCACGCTACTCAGTAAACCTTTCAGTGGGTGTTTGTCCAGATATAGTAGCAGAATAATAAAATATACAATATTGGAAGCTTGGGTTTAATCCACGCAAGCATCAAATTAGAGGTTCGTAAAGATATCATAATCACATCACTTTACTATAAATACGTGGCAGAGCCTCCTTTTATTATAGTAGTGGTGTTATATGAATATAATTAATATAATAATCCAGTTTTTCGTAATCACATCACATTACTATAAATAGGTGGCAGAGCCTCCTTTCATTATAGTAGTGGTGTTATACGAATATTATAATTATAGTGACTTGTCAATTTTACCTTGAGATTGTAGAGTTAGAGGCTGGGACTTGTGATAGGACTTTTCCTTGAGCAATAGAAGCAGAGGCTCGTGACAAGTTTTACCTTAAGCTAATGGAGGCAGAGACTTGACGTGGTAGGCTTTTTTCCTGAGCTGACGGAGGTAGAGGCTGGGGACAGACTAGAGTGATCGTGCTGATAACGTGTTGTAAAACTCCGAGAATAAAACACCAAAGCAGAGAATTTTAGAGACAGAGTAGAAGTAGGAATTCTTATTGATTTCTGAATTTGTGTGCACATTGAAATGAATCAGGAAGGGCCTATTTATAGCAATCAATTTGTCTGTTCAATATCACATCACATCACACTTCTATGAATGTTATTTGTCTGTTCAAGAATTTAATGATACAATCACCTCACCCTTCTATATTCAAACTTTAACACAATATCACATCAAACTTTCTAAAAATCAACTTTAAGTTTTGCCTATGATCACTTTGGGGCACTTAAGATTTTAATAGAAGAATGAACAATTGAGCAGTGAGATAGTGAACCCAGATTTTCTTCATCATTATAATCAACAAAATAATCTTCGAACCTTTTTTAATCACCTTCTCCAAAGCCTTTTCTAAAGTTGCAATTTCTCATTTAATCATCTCTTTCTTTCTATTCTCTTTTTCATTAAAAAACGAACACAATTCTTTGTTTTTAAACAATTCACTGAAAAGCTTTCATCGCATTCCTCCTCGTGGACACGACCTGTTAGCCACAAGCTACACGGTAAATTCTTAAACTCTTTGATTGTTCGTTCATTTTAGCAATCAATTTTTGGCGCCGTTGCCGGGGAGGGAACGGTGTAGTTTTTTTTTAACAAGTTTTGTGTGTTGTTTCAGGGACTTGAAGATTCAGATCTAGCATTCAAGTTTTGCAAGAGAAGACTTGCAAATTCTGTGCCCCTACTCTCGAAAGTAGGAAACAGAATTTCAAGAAATTGCGTTGCAAAAACTGAAAAATTCATTGGACTACTAAAAAATCTTTTTTGCAGGACATATTGCTCGCAAAAATTTAAGTTTTTGAATGTTATATTTGTGCTATTTCTGCTATCCACCATCCCTGTTTTAAGCCAACAGTAAAACACTTGTTGAAAAGTTTAAAAAATTGATTAGACGTTTGCATTCTAGGCACGAGTCTTTTCAATTCATTTAAAACTTTATTTTCAATTGGTATCTCAATTGACATTTTTAATAAAGCTTATGCATTATTTTTCAATTGATATCAATATGTTTCTATTTCAAATTTGTTATAAATTTACAATTGGTATCAATATGTATTACCTATTTGAAAAATTCAAAATTTGTAATGTTTATTTTACAATGTGGTAAAAACATGATTTTTTTTTTACAATTGGTATCTTAAAAATTTTGTTTACAAGATATCTCAAAATTTATTTTATTGAGAAAAATTCAAAATTTTGTTTGAACAATTAAAAATCAAAACATTTTTTATTTGTATTGCTTATATGCAAGGAGAGCTTAACATCTCTTCTACATATATATTCATATTGAGTGTATCTTGTATTGAGGAGCTTGACAACTCTTCTTTATGTGATACACGTGTGTAGAGGGAGCTTCACATCTCCTCTTATGCATTACAGATTATGTGTTATGTGAATTAGGGTTTGTCATCCCTTTTTCATGTAATGCATATATGTAGGAAAGCTAACTTAGCGTCTTCCTCTTCATGAATGTATATCGCATATAACTCTTTATTGATTGCTTTGATTTGACCCCTTAGTGATCTCTTTGTTTATGACAAAAAGGGGAGAAAAATTTGATGATTTTGTTTTTCTTTAACCCCTTTGTTGATGATTGACAAAAAGGGGGAGAAGTATTTTAGTATATATGCATGTTTTTCTTGCTTTATTCATAAAGGAGGAGTAGTATTTATGTTTATGCATATATGTTTTGTTTTGCAAATAGGAGAAAAAGAATTTGATTTGTTTATGCTTGATTGGCATGTTTATCTCCTAGATTGCATACATGTTTATGAGCATACATTGCATATTTATTTGTTTATTTGTTATGCATGAGTTAAGGGGGAGCTTCTTTGGAGCTTTACTTTAATCCATGCATATATAACTTCATGAGTTTTGTCATCATCAAAAAGGGGGAGATTGTTGGCTCAAAGGCTTATCCCTCTAGTTTTGATGATGATCAACTCATGTAGTTATAGTACTAATGATCTTGTGTTTAATTAGTGACAGATTCTTGATCAAGATCTTAGTAGGTGTGTAGCTTCAATAAAGGATTTAAAGTCAAGTTTTGGAGCTAGCACGGTTTGATTCAAGAGCTTGTGCATCAAGACCACATCAAGTACTCAAGAGGAGTCTACCTCTATGGATCGAGTTTGGACCAAGTCAAGAAGATGAGAAGACTTCAAGTGAAGACTTCAAGAAGATGAAGACTTGTGTCTAGGTTTGTTTTTATAAGATTTTGTTTTTAGTTAAAACGTAAAGGATAGAATAGTTGGTGGATTGCTCAAGTATACTATATACACACACACTCTTGATATTTATATGTATTTTTACAAAAGAGTTTTCATTTTGGAAAAATACCGTTTTGGTTTTTGGTATTCTAGTTTACATGTTTTAATCAAAATCATGTTTAGTGCTTAATGTTAAAAATATAGATATTTCACCATGTTTGTGTAGTGGATCATATCCATACACTCTATGCTTTAAAAGAGTTTAAATATCTTATTTTTGTTTCTAGTGAAGTTCGGAAAACAAGTTTGGAAAAATAAGTTTTGCAAAAATCAATTTTGGAAAATACTGTTTTCGTTTTAAACCAAAATTTTCAGTTACAAAAATAGTCCAAATTATTTGTAACATGCCTTGATTTTGTGCAAGCATATTTGTTTATCAAAGTATATTGGTAAAACTATTTTTGTAGATTTTTCATGATTTTATGGGATTTTAATTGAGCCAAAATGACCAAGTTTTTCTTTCCCTAAAATCCCTGACCTGGCTTCAGCCGGTCGACAGGGCCGGTCGATCGCGCGACATGCACAGACGTGCACGAGTCTGGCTGGAGGGCCGGTCGACCGAGCCGGGCGACCGCCAGAGAGCGTCTGCTCTCTGGAAAACCCCGGTCGACCGAGCGGTCAACCGATAGAGAATCTGTTCTCTGTTCCAGAGGCTCGGTCGACCGGGCCGGTCGACCGAAGCCCCAACGGTCGGATTTCTGACCATTGGCCGTCGACCGGCCGGTCGACCGACAGCCTATCAGACCCCAACGGCTAGTTTTTCTAACTCTATAAATTGGGGCATTTGGGGGCTGTTTTCTACAAGATTTTCAAGTGGTTTTTGAGCTAGTTTTTCTAACTCCATTTAGAGGTTTTCCCACTTGTTTAGAGAGCAAATATTTCCAATCAAAAGGGGAGTTTTATCAAGAGTGTTTTAGAAGTAATTTCTTTGAGTTTTCCTCCACCACTCTCATCCTTGTTTTTCTCACAAACACTTAAGCAACCCATTGACATATTCATTCTATAAGAGTGTTTTTGTGAGAGTGTTTATTGGTGATCAAAGTGTTTAGATCACTAAGAATTCTTTCTTGTACTTTGAGGAGGCGGACTTGCGGGTTCACGGTGTTTCGAGTTCGTGTGTGAACTCCTTATTTGAGGTGCGGCCTCGGCGAACTAGTGAGCTTGCGGTGTATACAGACTAGGGAGTCCGAGAGCTTGTACGTGTTGCGGCACCGAGTGATCCGGGGGATCGATTATAGTGGAAATCCTTCGTGTGTCGAAGGCGGGGATGTAGAGCAAAGGTGCTCGAACCTCGAAACAAATCCCTTGTGTTTGCGATTGCTCACTCTCTCTCTCTCTCTCTCTCTCTCTCTCTCTCTCTTTGTCTCTTGTTTATACCTTGCATGCTATTCTTGTCATTACTCTTATATGCTTGTTATATTGTGTGCTCATAGTGTATATGCTTGGGTTTATTTGCTAACACTTGTATTCAACCAAGAGAGCCAACGCGGCACCTCAACTCTTATTTGGAGGAATCTTGAGGAGTTTGTCCAGAGCCCTTCTCGGAAATTTGGCAACACTCTTGTGTTATACGTGGTGTTTAATTTAAATAGTTTGTTTAGGTCATAATAGTTTTTAATTCCGCATTTAGTGACCATAAGATTAGCCATCACCTATTCACCCCCCTCTAGGTGATTTTACATAATGTACCTAAAAAGGTCTTCTTAGCCACTAACATTAGTGAGCTACTATTAGATCTGATCCCTGTCAAGTACAAGGATCCAGGTAGTCCAACCATTGCCTGCACAATAGGACAAGCCGAGATTAGTCGTGCACTTCTTGACTTGGGAGCAAGTATCAACTTGCTTCCATTCTCAGTTTATCAACAACTCGGGTTGGGCGATCTTAGTCCAACTCGAGTCACTATCCAACTGGCTGACCGTTCAGTGAAAGTCCCAAAAGGGGAGATTAATGATGTCCTTATCCGGATTGGGGAGTTTATTTACCCTGTTGATTTCATAGTTCTTGAGACACAACCTGTGTCTAACTCCAATCATAGGGCTCAAACTCCTGTTATCCTAAGGCGACCATTCCTTGCTACTTTCAATGCCATTATCAATTGTAGGAATGGATCCATGAGATTAACTTTTGGGGACATGACTAGAGAAGTCAATGTCTTCAACCTAGAAAAACAACCTCGTAAGATAAGAGATCAAACATTTGAGGTGAACTTTGTTGAAAACAATTGTGTTGAAGAAAGTGAAGATCTAGAAGATGAGTCGCTGTTTCTTAATAAATTATTTAAAAATGAATGCGATTATCTTGATGTCGAAGATCCTACTGTTAGAGTACCCTTTAAAAAGGGGAAAATTGATTTAAATATCTTCACTTTAGATGAGCCAACCAATAATGTATCGCATGAGGATATAATTCAAGAACCTCTGATTGACATGCTCTTTGAAAACCTCTTCGAAGAAGAACTCATGTGTTTGGATGAACCAACTAGGGATCTTTTGGTTAATTGCACATCTTTAGGGGAAAGTGTTGACCTAAGCTTTAAGGAGATATATGGAACTGAGTTAGAATTCCTAGGCATTCATAATGAAGAAGTTCCAAATGAGAAGGGTGGTGGTGATAAATTTTTGAATAATGATTGTTGCAATATGAGGAAGAAACACCTAAAGAAAGTGAGACTGGGGAAGCAGAAAGGTAAAATGACAAAACAATTGGCCTCCCCACTATGCCCTATAAAAAGGACCCATTGGAATGGTGGGAAGAGAGCTAGAGGGATAAGACCGAAAAAGATCTAGGTGTGGGAGAAACTTGATGTTGTACATATTTATGTATAATATATGCACCTCTTTTACATTTCATTTCATGCATGTATACATTTCTTTCATATGTTGGGGATAATGCATGAGATAAGTGTGGGGGAGGGTTCTAACATGATGACTACTATAACTTGAAAAAAAATTGTATATATATATTAAAAAAAACTTTTTGAAAGGTTAGAACAATATTTTGATATATTTTTTGTAAGAAATTAAGTCAATTTTAAGGAATAGAAGAATCATAATTAGGATTTTTTACACTTGGTCAAAATAAGATGACTTGTTTAATGTTTAGGGTTAGGAAGAAAATTTGTGAAAGTAATTTAGTCTTGATATTTACCTTAATGAAATATGCATGCTAAATACACTTACACACTTAGGGTTTAAAAATAGAGACTCTTATGCCTTATAAAAAAAATATTGAAAAGAAAAAAATATAAACGAATCTAATTATTGATTAGCTATGTGCTTTGGCCTAAGCAAGCCTTAGTATTTATGCAAAAGATAATTAGATAAGTTTGAAGAAAAAATTGTGTATATAAAACCTCTGATTAAGCTGGGTATTTATGCCTCATGAAGCATAAGTATTCACGCCTAAAAGGGGTACGTCTTATAAATAAAAACCTTGATTTCGTGACCTTGTCTGCTCGAGTGTTTAAGTCCTTAGGGGTGTTTTCTCACCTGGTGCCCTAAAACTGTCCAGTTTGGGTGTCACCGACTGAAGGCTCGTTACATGGGCAGATTAGAAAGCCTAATGAAATTGAGAAATAAAATCCACCAAAAATAAATATAAGGCATAGGAGTTAATGTTAAAGAACCCTTAGTCAACTTCACAGTCACGAGGGTGCATACGACTCAGGGTAAATTAATAGACTAGATGAGAAGTACAATTTGACTCCTTACTTTAATTGATGGCATGTTTTTGAATAAAGACTGAGTTTCGGAATGAAAAATTTGATATTCCTGTAACTTATAGATTACTTAAAGCCTTACAAATATGCTTCAAATATTTTCTCCTTTAAAAATGCTTTTCGAAAATACTAACTTTTTTCTTTTTTCTTTTTAGATTTTGTAGGTGTAATCCACTAAAAACCTCACGAGACAAAACTCGTCCTCTAGGGGCAACCTAGAGGTTTAACGACTTGTTGCACATGCTCAGTGTAATCGAGTGACCTGCGAAAGTGGTCTAATAATTGATTAGAATTAGTTTGATGTTTTGCTCGAGGGCGAGCAAAAGATAAGTGTGGGGGTGTGATTAGTCACATATATTGCATTTACATTGTCACCTTATCATACTTTTTAGCTAATAAATCCTATTAATAAGTCTTCTTTTTCTTTGTTAAATGTAGGCCCAAGTGCTAAAATAAAGAAAAGAGAAACAAGCCCAAAAGCCCACCAAATTCTGATTTAATTCAGAATAAATTCGAAATGAAGAAATCAGGATAAAATCTTGGCATATCAAGAGGGAAGAATCCTCCCTAAATCAAGCGGTTGAAGCCACATAATCAAAGGCTGTTTCGTCAACTTTTGGAGCAGAAACAAGAAAACCAGAAGAAGATACGGGAAATACAACAAACCAGAGTTCTCCCCCAATTGGGAGTGGCCACCTGGCCACACTAGGGCCGCGGAAACGCGGCCCTAGCCACGTTTCCGCGGCCAAGTGGAGTTTGTTGGGGGAGTGTTTGCTCCCCCAATCTTCCCGGGATCCTCCCCTTTTGGTTTTTCCCTATAAATATTGGTTTCAATAAAAAAAAATGGAGCGAAGACTAAGATTAGAATTTGTGTTTATTTTCTAAGGATTTAGGTTATTTGTTAGCTAGCACAAAAGTTATAATCTTGTTTTTTAATTTGTAGTCCTGTATCAAAACTTGTGAGAGAGGAATTAAGTGCTTGTACTTGAAGATTGAAGTAACAACAATACAAGAGTCGAGCCGCGTTTTCTTCCACTTGTAGTACGGTATGGTTTGCATTATTTCTATGCTTTCTTCTTCATTTTCCATGGGCAACTAAAACGGTTTTCTGGGCTCGCTATTGTAACTTTCTCTTGTTCTTCTTCTCTTCTGTTTTTAAAAGAAAAAAACCTAATAAATCATTTGTATACCTTACTTAAAGCCTTTCTTTTTGAAAGTGTTCTTGAAGGCACATGAGGATGGGTTTGAATTGTTAAACTCTCTCTTCTTTTATGAACATCTCTTGAATTGATTTTACTTCATTCTTTCTTCTTCGCGCTTAATAATTTAATATTCAATTCTAAACGATTTCTCGAAGAAAAGACTAAACTCTTCCAACCATCTAATGTGCTTTACTTTAAACTTTCTAAAAATCAACTTTAAGTTTTGCCTATGATCACTTTGGGGCACTTAAGATTTTAATAGAAGAATGAACAATTGAGTAGTGAGCCCAGATTTTCTTCATTATTATAATCAACAAAACAATCTTCGAACCTTTTTTAATCACCTTCTTCAAAGCCTTTTCTAAAGTTGCAATTTCTCATTTAATCATCTCTTTCTTTCCATTCTCTTTTTCATTAAAAAACGAACACAATTCTTTGTTTTTAAACGATTCACCGAAAAGCTTCCATCGCATTCCTCCTCGTGGACACGACCCGTTAGCCACAAGCTACACGGTAAATTTTAAACTCTTTGATTGTTCGTTCATTTTAGCAATCAATTACCTTCACTGTCAAGTTTAACATTACACCTATGACAGTGATGTTTTCAGTCTTCCCAAGTGAAGCTGAAATTCTCATTTAGTGAAGTTAATATCATAACTCTGACCCACATTCCTGTTAAGTTAACATTACACCTCTGACAGTAATCTTAAATTCCTAAAACTGAATTTTTTTCAACTTTGACTTGTTAAGCTAATTATCGCATTTCTAGCAAGTCAAGAGTTTCTACTTCTATATGTCTGATTTTCAATACAAAAAAGCATTCAAGACATATCAGAAGACAAGAAAAAGTGTCACTTTTATTGATATTTAAACATATGAAAGTGATACAAGATGCTCTCTTATACAATAAGATTGCATGTTACAAAAAGGAGTACAAAGAAGTCTCTCTCTTTCAGCGAAAGGTTGCACTCACTCCTCAAGACATTTACACCGCTCTAGATATAAGATGTTTGGAAGAGTGCCGAAGAAAGGTTCCTCTCTTCTTCCTTTGAATCATGTCGCAGTTGATCAGTGTTGAGACGATCAGATGCTGATTACATCATGATGCATGATGTAAACATTAAAGAAGCTCATCGCTAACCGAGAACAATGGTGTTTCTCGAGGTCGAAATGAAGAGGAACATTCTGATTCGACCCGACCAACTGGTGTGGGCCATAATCCTTCGCTTAATGATCATCTCCACCACCAGAAAGTTATCCAATGAGCATGAGTTTTTTATCGATGTCACTTATGGGGGTAAGATTGGTGAAGGGAGGATCTGAGACCTTCTGGTGACGTCCTCTTTCCCGTGACCTGCAAGAGGACCATACCCACTGTAACCATGACAAACCCGGGACATTACCGGTGTGTCATGTCCAATAAGGCCTTGACGGGTATCATTAACCACGCGAAGCCTCCCTGCCATAAACAGAAGCTTTGATTCCCCGAGTGCTCGCCAATCGAACAAGCTGGCCGGTCGAAATATTCTCCAAGAGCCCAACAAAGACGCAGAAGACTGACTGAAGCTGCCAGAACTTGCAAGAAGCAAAAAACACAAAAAGTTAAAATTATGTTTAAGGCAGAATAGAAAAGCTGAAAGGCAGACGCGATTGAAGTTGTGAACTTCAGACGCGGAGTTGACCAGTGCAGATCTGAACATGGTCTGGTTTTAGACCCGTGTCCAAGATATAAGACGCGAGGTAGCCCAAAGCAGAGTTCGCCATAACCGCGTTTGAGATACAGGGGTTGCCACAGCCAAGTCCAGAGGTCTTAAAAGAATTAGAATTCTTTAAGCCAAGAACCTCAAACGCAAACTTTATGTATAAAGCCCGCGTCTCAATATCCAAGTACGGAGTTTATCACACTCCCGTTCAAAGGATTGTGACTTAGAATTAAAAGTCAGTCAGCTCGTGCTTCATCAAGAAATCTGAAAGACGCGACTACCGAATGCGGGCGCATCAATCAGATTTCAAGAGAAGATCAAGAGATCGAATTTCTTCAATGGACAGGAAAACGGAAACTCAGTGGGACTAAGTATTTCATGGCGACAAATAGTTCCAACCCGAGGAAGAATTCTCTAGAAGTTAAACTTTATTCATCAAGGCGCAGCCGTAAAAGCACTTAAAGCGATATTTTTTGATTTGAAATCACTTGACAGTGATAATCTTTGGAGAAGATTAAAGGAAAGCACGAAAATTTTGAGTTCGAAAAGCATGAAAACTTTGAGTTCTTGCTGTTCATTGGAACACATCCCTTGAAGGGAAGATAGACAAACCAAGATGAAGACCCTCAGAGTGCATGCTCTCAAAGGGAAACAGCCTAAATAATGGACTGTTAAGGGGTGAGGCCTATTTATAGGCAAGCCATAAGGCTTACAATTAATGGCCTAAAAATCAAAGTCATCAACCTTAATTCCTGCACGAACATCAAGTCCAATAAGGAGCTGACGCGTGGATTGCCACTTTGGGAAACATCAAAGGACACAAGTCCTTGGCATTTAAAAGATCCAACAAGATCTTTAAGATGGGCTGCATGTGATGCATAGAAAGCTGCGTCGGACGCAGACTCAAAGGTCGTGTCCACAAGTCCGCGACCTTTCATAGACCCGAGGGCTGCGTTCATTTCATTCCTACTGAAGAGGCCACAATCGCGTCTCCTAAAGTGGCTTAGAGTCGTGTCTCCTCAGCAAGCTGGGACCACCCTCCACGACTATTCAGGGTTGCGTCCTGAGTTCACACCCTTTCACAAAACTTGAAAGCTACGTTCAGTCAACAGGGTGAGAGCTACGTCTTCACTCTAAAGATCGCGTCCCTCCAGAGGCCTCATTTCTTCAGCAGAGTAATAGATGTGTCCCTACTCTAAGTGAGGATTGCGTCTCTAGAGCAACATGACCCCTGCGTCTATAAGACTTGCATTCAGTTCTTGTTTCTGCAATCAGTTTCAGAGTACACTGACACAAGCAGACGACTGTTTACCCCTAGTTCAACAGTACACAAACAATCAGCTCAGAGCACTGAGGAGGTCTGGACTGCATATCTAGACACTCACCATGATCATCTCTGATGGCTTTTACATTACACTCATGAAGACCACATTCCAGTCAGGATCAAGCTCAGGTCATCTCAAATGATTGTCAGTCCAATCATGAGAAGTATGAACTCAACTAAAGTCCAAAATATTTTAAAATCCGTCCTAATCAACCGCGAAATATCGAAAACTTTAGAGGGGGTTTTGTAAACTACCTAAAAATCACTGAAGACAAGTCATCAGAAAGTAGAGTCCAAACTCCAGACGCAAAGCAGCACAGCCACTAGTGCAGCATCAAGACGTGAAGGTTGAAACCCGCGCCTTAATAACCAAGATGCAGAGCTCAAAAGCCGCATCTCAGCACCACTATAGTACCAAGACGTAAGGGTTGAAACAGCGTCTCTGCCTCACTATAATGGCCAAGATGCAGAATTTGAAACTTGCATCTCAAATATCCTATCCAGACGCAGAGCCTAAAGCCCGCGTCTCACTTGAAGCTTAACGCAGAAGTGGGAATTCGTATTTCACAAGCATTACTTCAGCGATAAAACGCGAAGCTCAAAGCTCGCATCTTGGTTATAACTGCCCTCATTACTGGGTCAATTACTACCCACGAAATGAGGGAGTTAACCCCCTTATGGAGTATTTTTAGGGCATACTTTTACCCCCTGAAATCTCTATAAATAGCCTAGTTTGTTATGGAAGTCATCGGGAAAGTTTTTGTCAGAAGAACCTCGGTCATAAGTCATAGAAGGACCAAGATCTCCAGTTAAAAAAAGAGAGAGTTCAACTCTTCTAACAACTTGCTGAGTTTAAATTTGTTCTTGCCTTAAGTCTCTTTGAGATTCTTGTTGGACAGAAGCTGTGTTACTTCGTCCACCGTCCAAAGAGAAGATTCCCAAGAGGTCTTGATGGTCACCCGGTTAACGAAAAATAAGATTCACTTTTCATCACCACATCAAGAACCTGGCATTAAACAAAGGAGAGATTTGAGCTTGAATATCTCCCCTCTCTTGTAAAAGGATTATTGATCTGTTGTAATTTTTCTTTACAACCAAATAAAGAATTTACATGCTCCCTCAATTTTCCCACCAAACAGGAAGCTATGATCACAGAGAGAGCTTCCTTTTCACTCAAGTACTGATACTTGAGATGACTAAGAAGAACTTTCAGTTCTGAAAAGGGGTATGATATATCCAGGATTGTTCTTCTTGCAAGGGAATGATTCCCCACTCAACTATTGAGTCTACAATCTAGTCAAGACTAAAGTCTTCTGACTCCAAATCAAATTCATGGTCAGACTCATACTCTAACTCCTCTTTATGTTCACTTGTGAGTCCTTCAATCAAATTCGCCTAAAATGATTGTTCATCCAATTCCCGAGATTATTTTCCCACGTGGAAAACATTCACCTCCTTTGTTATGTCACCAAAAGTCAAACGCATAGACCCATTCGTACAGTTTATGATCGCATTCACAGTTGCTAGAAAAGGTCATCCTAGAATGATCGGGGTCTGAGCTTTGGGGTTCTGCACAGGTTGTGTCTCCAGAACGATGAAATCTATCGGGTAGATGAAATTCCCAACCCGTATAAGAACATCTATAATTTATTTCTCCCTTGGGGACCTGTACAGAACGATCGGCTAATTGTATGGTAACTCGAGTTAGACGGAGGTCGCCCAGCCCAAGTTGTTGATATACAAAAAGGGGACCAAGTTGATACTTGCTCCCAGATCAAGCAGTGCCCGGTTTATGGCAGTCTGTCCTATGATGCATGAAATGATTAGACTCACGGGGTCTTTGTATTTTACAGGGATGGGCCTGGTTAACTACTCATGTTGGATGCAAGAAAGAAATTTTTGGGAACATTTGTTTTCCTTTTCTTGGTGCATATATCTTTTAAAAATTTAGCATATGATGGAACTTGTTGAATGGCATCAAGAAGGGGCACATTTATCTAGACTTGATTAAATATTTTTCTAATCTTTTCCACTTGAGCATTGGTCTTGTTGGTTGCTAACCTATTACGAAATGGCACAATAGGCTTGTGAGTTTGCTCAGTTGATTTATCCTTTTCATTAGACTTGAAAGTGGATGGTCGTAAACTTGATGATGAAGATGGATCATTTAGAACTTGTGATGATTAGACATTGGATTGTTAAAAACTGGGAGATTAGAAATCTTGTTATCAACTTGTTTTTCTAATCTTAAGATATGAATAGTGTTGCATTATTTTGGAGTTATGTCCTCAGCTTCATTAACAGGGAAGGGATTCTTTGGATTAGGTAATGGCTGACTAGGTAATGTTTCTTTTATCTTTCATTGAGTTAACCAATTGACCTATTTGAACCTCTAGCCTATTAATAGCTTGATTATGATTGTTCATCATTGAGACTTGATTTTTGGACAAGTTTTCTATCATTTTCTCCAAATCTATCATTTTCCTATCTGGATGATTTTGTTGCTGATGTTGATAGTGTTGGTAAGTCGGCTGAAAATTGGGTTGATTTTGATGGAAATTGGGTTGATGAGTTTGAGCAGCATATTGATGTGGAAACTGTTATTTTAGCTGCTCAGGGCCCGCCTGACTCCAAAAAAAATTGGGATGATTCCTCTATTCCGGGTTGTATATCTTGGAGTAAGGATTGTAATTGGGGCTGGTGTAGGCTGCATTCATACTATCAGGAAATATTTGTTGAGCTTGATAAACTGGACACTCCTCGAAGGGTCAAGACATGGCAATAGGTGCAACCTGGACTTAACATTTGGGTTGGGTTGACCTGGTTTACTGAGTTTGGCTCCCTATCCTCAAGTAGTTCTAATCTCCTCATCAGTTATGTGATTTTAGTCTCAGAAGCTGTTGAGGACTTAATGGAGTGCATACCGGTTCTAAAAGTTGTAGGGTTAGTCTTTTCAGGGCAAGACTCCCACTGAATAATTTTCTCAGTTAAGACTTCATATAAGTCCCAACCCTGATCCTCATCTTTCTTTAAAAATTCTCCTTGACACATAGACTCAAAGAGCGTCTTGGTCTGGTAATCTAACCGTCATAGAGAATTTGACACTGTCGCCACTTCTCTATTCTATGGTGAGGACACTGGGGTAATAAATCCTTAAACTTTTCGAAATACTTCTAGAGCAGTTCATTAGTTTCCTGTCTATACTGCATAATGTTCTTCCTGATGAGGGCAGTCTTATGGATAGGGTAGAATTTCTTAAGGAACACCTTAACAAAGCCATCCCATGATGAGATAGAACTAACAGGCAAGTTGTATATCCACTTCTTGGCCATATCCTTAAATGCAAAGGGTATAAATCTCAGTCTAACAGCATCTTCTCCCAGTTGGAAAATTCTCATCATCAATCATACTTTTTCAGATTCTAAGCCATGGAACCTAGGGAGAGTGTTCATAAATTGGGGCTTCAGCTCAAAGTTGTTTCCATTAGTTTCGGGTAATAGAATGCTGGAGGGAAGTAAAGTACGAATCGGATAAAACTTGTTCTGGAGTGAAACATTATTGGCCATGATTGGATCTACTCAGGAGGTGATGTAGGTGCAAGTGGAGTGTTCCTAAATAGTCTTGATGTAACTGGATCCCTGGACCACTCTTGTATGCACAACACATTACGCAACAAACAAATGGAAAAAGGAAAATAACAAACAATATAAAAAAGAAAAATAATCACCAAGCCTATGTAAGATACCTGGACCTAGACAACTCCTAACTGGGCGATTCTTCGGGGAAGGTTGTTACTTGAACCAGACCACCAGCTAATCAGCCAGGTAGGGGCAAAATATGGTGAGAGGTATCCGTGCGTAAGCAACGGACCTTAATTATGCCAAACCACGGTATCTTAGAGGCTTAACCTCTTAATCCCTAACATTAGACACTGCTTTGACTGGAGTATAATTCAAAACAAGTCCCAACCATAGTTAATCTCTTATTGAGATCAGATGTCCCTAGGGCCAATATCTATCAATTTTTAGATTATGCTTGGGATTGTGAGTGCTTGGGATATTGTTTTAGGGCTAAGGAAGGGTGATGAAATCTCCACCTTATCTCGTTTATTTGGGTGATACCCTTGGAGTCAATTTGTGTAAGTTTACAGATTATGCAAACAAGATTCATTCAGAGCAATTAAATGAGCCAAGAGATGAGTCCTATTCTATATGCTATGCGCACGTACCTTGCTCCAGCACTCTTCAACAGTAAAGTAAAAGAATTGAAAAGACACGTGCCTAGAATACAAACATCTAATCATTTTTAAATTTTCAACAAGTTTTTTACTGTTGGTTATTAGCAGGATCCTGCTGATGCCATACAAAAACCAATTATTGCAATAAGTTAATTTTTGCAAAGCAAGCGATCTTGCAAAAAAAGATTGTCAGTAGTCAACTCCTTCTTACCACGGAAACATGGCCAAAGCCGAGAAAACACGGCAAGTTGGACGATATATAGTCTTTGCTTTCTAGAGCAGAGGCCCAAGACCACTTATATGTTACTGCAATGCTTAGTTTCCTGTTTCCAAAACCTATAACATGCAACAAAGAAAAAATTGTTTAGTTCCAAAAACTATCAAAAACCATAAAAAACCGTCACCCTCCCCGACAACGGCGCCAAAAATTTTATTCGAAGGTGAAAAGAGCAGAAGTTTAGAGCAAACCGTGCAGGTCCATATGTCAATGTCAAGCTCTGAATATGTATGTAATGTTAATGTGTTCTTTCGAACTATATTTGTAGCAAAAGCTATAATAACGGGTCGCATCCGCAGGGAGGGTATGCGATACAAGCTTTATTAGTTCTTGTTGTTCTTGTTTTTGGAAAGGAAACGAAAGTTCTTCTTTTTTCAAAAATTGAAAAAGAAATTAAAGTAAAAAAAAGATGATGAATTTTTTTGTGTTGAGAAAAAGAGGCATGAAAACGAGGAAGATAGAATGAAAACGGTGAATGAAATGGTGTTTGAAAAAGTAGAAAAGAAAATAGACTTTGTTTGAAAAAAAAGATTTTAGAAATGAGAAAAGTTTTTTTTTTTTATCAAAGAGAAGGAAAGCAATGACTAACTAACAACTCTTCATTACTAACTTACTAATTTCTTGGATGAATTGTGCCTCATGTAGATTTATTGGCATATTATCTATCTTGATTCATCAAGTCAAAGAGTTGATCCAATTTGTTGAAGTGTTTCTCTCTTAGCTTGGTTAAATAGCCTCCTTGAATCATAAGCTCCCAATAGGTTCATGAAAGTACACCCAGAGGGGGGTGAATAGGTGTAAATGCTAATCTAAGACTAAATGAAAAACTTAATGCTCTAAATGTGGAAGCTAATGCAAATGTTGCACAAACTAATACAATACAACAAGTGTAGCCGAATTCCCCTTGCGAGGCTCTGGACTAACTCCTCTTGATTCCCCTTGAAATGGGTTGAGGCGCTATGTGAAGCTCTTGTTGGATGAGTATAAGTTAGGCACACACACACAAGCAATCCAAGCAATGTGCACACACAATCAAGCCAAGCAATCAAGGATATAGTAATATGAATTATGCAATGGCAACACAAGCAATGTAAATGATATGGCAATAAGAATGATGCTATGCACAAATATAAAGTGAGAGAGAGTTAGAGAGACAATGGATCAATCGCAAAGATCAAGATATGTTTCGAGGTTCGAGCACCTTGCTCTACATCCCCGCCTACACCACCGTGTAGGATTTCCAATCCACTATCTCCCACCGAGGGAACCTCTACCGAAGAGGATTTGTTACAACACTAGGAGTACCAAACTCCTCTCTCAAACAACAACCTCCACCGAGGCCAACAACCAACCACAACCACCTCTACCGAAGAGGCTCACAACCAACACAATCACCTCTACCTAAGAGGGATCCAAACCAATACCACTCCGATCACCTCTACCGAAGAGGGATTCACAAAAGTAAGGAGGGTTTACAATAAGTGGTTACAAAGACCACAAACACAATCTTTCTTTCTTTTCTCTTTTCTTTTTTCACAAAAACAAGATCCTAATAGTTTAGGATAGGTAATAGCTTAAGTGTGGAAACAAGGTGTTTTTGGAAACCAGCAACAAAGAAAATCTACTTAGGAAATCACTTGTAAATGATAGAAAATGAAAAATAAAACAATCTCCCAAACCCTAGCTTTCTTTGATTTTCCAAAAACCCAAAAACAAATAAGATGAAATATTTTTGACTTAAAAACTCTTTTAAAACTCTTTTAAACACTAGAGAAAGTCTGGAATTTTTCTCCTTGAAAACCTTAGCCAAAATCCCAAAGAGATGGGGTTTATATAGGCCAAAACAGAAACTAGCCGTTAGAGCTGAGCTGGCAGCTCTGACAGGCAACGGTCGACCGGCCGGTCGACCGTCCAACGGTCATATTTTGACCCGTTGGAGCTACCGGTCGACCGCCCGGTCGACCCAAACAAACAGAGAGCAGAACTCTCTGCAGCGGTCGACCGTCCGGTCGACCGGACCACTGTGCTGCCAGACGTGCACAAGTCTATGCACGTCGGTCGACCCGTGCGGTCGACCGTCCCTTGGTGCGGTCGACCGTCCCGGTCGACCGACCAGCCTGTCAGCACAAAAAATAAGATCAGAAAATTTGGGAAAAATATTTTATAAAAATCTTTTATCTTTTTCTGAAAATTCTATAAAACTTGTTTTAACATTTTATATTGAAACATAAACATGTGATAAAAATTTTCAAGACATATATCAATCATATCAATTCATTTTTGTGTCTTGCCAATTTTATCAAAAACCAAAACTTGTATTTTTATCAAACTTGATTTTTCAATAGGAAATCTGATTTTCCTAAAACTTATAGAAGTACAAAAAACATGATATTTGAACATTATTAAGCATGATGCTTATGGACATAGGTCCAATATACATTCACAAAATATATCACAGTTTTTGTTCTTTAATTTTAAAAATATGTTTTATACCAAAACATAAAACTACATGAATAGGTACGTCAAACTAAGTTTGTATAAGTCATATAAGCATGTATGTATATAGAGCACATCTAATATACATATAAAACATGTAAACTTATTTTGATCAAACTATTCATGAAAACCAAAATCCAAATCATGAAATGTGTGTGTATGTGTACTTGAGCATATCAACTATACTAAACTTTACAAATGGATCTAAAACACACTATCTAAACTATGGATACCTAAGTCTTCTTGACGATCTTCATCTTCAAGTAGACTTGCTCCAAAACTCCATCCATGGGCTAGGCAATGTGTGAACTTGACGCTTTGGCCCTGGAATCATCATGAAAAGCTTCTAAACACCTTGTTGAAGCTAATCACCAACAATATCTTGGTTAATGATCTGAAACTTAAACAACGCAAGATTATTAGTAAACATAACTACATGAGTTAATCATCATCAAAACTAGAGTGGAAGGCCTTTGGGCCAACAATCTCCCCCTTTTTGATGATGACAAAACTCATGGAGTTATATATGCATGGATTAAAGTTAAGCTTCAAAGAAGCTCCCCCTTAACTCATGCATAAGCAAATAAACAATAAATAGACAATGCATATAAACATGGTGCTCTAGATACCAATGACATATTCAAAATAAAAACGTGTTCTAGATACCAATTAAACATCATAAACATCATATATGTAAAAATGTAAGCATGCATATAACAAAACACAAATATTTCTCCCCCTTTTTGTCAATCATCAACAAAGGGGTAAGAGCATAAAACATAGTGATACTTTCTCCCCCTTTTTGTCAGAAACAAAAAGATCAAGAAGGGGTAATCAAAACAAATATGATACCAATTCAAGATATGACAATAAGGTGCATATTGATACCAAATGAAATAAAACATATATCACAAAATAATATATGCAATATTCATTCATGAAGAGGAAGACGCTAAGTTAACTCCCCTACATATATGAGTTACATGAAGAAAGGAAGACACGCCCTAATTCACATAACACAAAATATGTAATGCATAAAAGGAGATGTGAAGCTCCTCCTACACACGTGTACCACATAAGGAAGAGTTGTCAAGCTCTTCAATAAAAGATACACTCAACATGAATTTATACACATATAGGCAATGTAAAATAAATATGTTTTCCTTAAATAAAATTTTGAGATACCAATTTAAAACATTTAACATAAACATTATGATATCATTAAGAGAAATATGCTCTTTTAAACATATGATACCAAATTGAAACTATATTTTAACATAAAGTAAGGGAGTGGGAATCACATACCAATTGAAAGACAAAATCAAATTTTCTCCCCTTTATGAAATACCAACAAAATATATGCATAAGCTTGTAAGATACCAATAGAAAAACAATCAATCATTAGAAATTTTCAAGCTTAGCATAAACAAATTTTTGTGCTCTAAGATAAAGGAATATAGTAGGTACAAATAAAACATATATGTATGAAAATTTGATACCAAATGACATTGATATTCTTGAAAGAGTAAGCATACATATACAAACCATATATGAGTATACAAAAAGATCAAAATTGATACCAATTGAAAGTGTTCAATGATACCAATTGAAAGAATAGGGTCAAGTGTATATCTCATATTATAACGAAGAATACGAACTAGTTAAAATGAGAAGTTTTGTTAACTAGTACGAAATCCTTCAAGCAAGGAATAAATACAAATCATTTTTCATAAAAATGAAATCCACATGATAATCAACACTCTAATCCAATTAAGCATAAAAATGTCTCATGAAAACAAATATGAGTAAATAATAAATGTGAGTGTACAAGTCAGGTATGGAGATCACAATCATGAAAATTTGTTCAACTAAGTTCAATTATTCCTTTAAACAAGAAAACTAAAAATTAATATTATTTAATCTTCAAGGCATATGTATGTCTAATACAAACCAAAGTATACATACATATCCAAGATACAAACGAGTCCACAAGGATATATGCATGAAGGCACGTGGCTCAAAAAGGATATTCATGTATATCTAATAGTTTGGACAAGGTAAACATATACATGAAGTTTAAATACCAATTCAAAGAAAACATGAAAAGCATGAAAAGTATGAAAATTTAGCTTTTCATTAAAACAATTTGATACCAATTCTTTTCAAGGTATATGTATGATTTGTCAACACAAGAAGTATACATACATATCCCTTAAACACACTTTGAGTCCATAATAGATATTTGCATGAAAGGCAAATGACTCAAGGGGTATACATGTATATCTTCAAGTTTGGCAAAATACACATATACATGAAATGAAAACTCATAATCATAAAAACAAATACCAAAAATGGAATACAAGTTTAAAATGTATGAATCATCAAAACTAGACTATACTAGCACATCTAATGGGAACAAACAAGCATTCAATCCCAAACATATATAGATTTATTTGTAGCCCATCATATGTGCAAA
Organism: Agave tequilana; assembly: GCA_038442645.1. Lineage (NCBI taxonomy): Eukaryota > Viridiplantae > Streptophyta > Magnoliopsida > Asparagales > Asparagaceae > Agave > Agave tequilana. The sequence goes on along the minus strand of JAVJIF010021811.1, from coordinate 7,709 downwards.
TATAAATCCTAGTCTTAATGAAAACTAACATCTAAACATATATTCAAAACATGAAGTATCAAAACAAACACAAATATTATTTTGCTATATAAAACAAGCAAAGATTCATCAAAAATTCTTTTATCAAACTTCTAGGTATATGTATGATTCATCCAAATTTAACAATATACATACATATCCCAACCGTAAACGAGTCTATTAAAAGTATTTGCATGAAGGCAAAAGACTCATGGGTATACAAGTATATTAATTAGGTTTGAATTCAAAATACATATACATGAAGTAAAAACATGAAAATAGGCATAGCAAGTATAAATGAAGGAATCATCAAAACTAGCTTATACATGTGCATATAGTGGGTACAAATGAGCATGAAGTGCAAACATATAAAAGTCAATTGTTCTCACTATGTGTACATGCATACATGCAAGTTTTGATAAAATCTACATCTAAACTAGTTTATACCACATAAAGCATAAAACAACAAAAAATCATCATGAGAAAACTAAAACATGATTACTATGTAAATTCACATGTATTTGATTCATGATGTACATTATAGCTAAACAAAAGGTGAGAACACTAAATATGAGTTTATATAAGCATGTGTGTCTCAAATACTATACATGTATGTCAAGGATCTAATAAACATGGCATTTACACACTAATCCATAGACAATGAAAACATGCTATAAACAAATGAATATGAAGGCATGTAAACTATAATAAGGAGTTAGGAATTGTTACCAAACCTAGAAGGCAACTTTCCTTGTCTCCAAAATATGGTGGTCCTCTCCACCAACACTTCCCTTGAAAGTGATGCATCCAATTGATTTCCATGAAGCTCGGAACGCATCCACTCCAAGGTACGGCCACTCTCACGTCATGTGAGAGCCCACACCTACATCAAAATTGGAGGGGTGGTCTTTGGTACCTATACTCTTTTGGGTCCATGGGGGTTAGTCTCATTTCTAACCCAAACAAAATTCTTTGCTAAATTTGAAGTATGTAATCTATCAAAGCAAATTTAGCAAGGTGGCCCTTACGTCCACAATGTATACATGTGTACACATGAGCATACATATGGTGATGGGTGTGTTCGTGAGGAGCATGTGTATGCCGTGGAGGGTGTGCATGCATATAGGATGGAATTTGTTTCTTTCGAACCAAGGTTTCCAACCGTGAGTGGTTCATGGCACATTGGCTCATAGTGGAGCCCAAACAATCCATTTTCTCCTTCAACATATTTATATCATTTTTAATCATAGAAGAAGTGGTACATGCATTAGGTAGACTAGATGAAGCTACACTAGCATGACAAACATGTGCATCAATTTTATTTTGTAAAATAACATTTTTCTTTAAACATATTTCTAAATCTTTAGAAATTGAAGCAATCTTAATTTTCAAAGAATCATTTTCTTTTAAAACAAAATCAACTTTTGAAGACAAATTTTCATTTTTCTTCAAAATAGCATGCAATCATTTTTAGACTTCAAAAAGTTATTTTCTTTAAGTGCAAGATCAAGTTGAGATTTTAATGAATCCCTCTCATTAGCAATCTCCTCTTTCTCTTGCAAAACACAATCAAGTCTAGAATGCAAACTCTTATTTTCTTTTTCAATTTCTACACTTTCTTTTTCAAAATCTTATAATTTTCAATTAATTTTTCATAAACAATAGAAAGTTCTTCATTTAAAGCATGGGCATCAAAACTATCACATGAAGAACTAGAGTAATCATCACTATCTAAGTGGGGTTCCGAATGTACCTCAAGGGAGTCATTCCCTTGGACCATGAAGCATTGTGAATCGGATTCTCCACTAGATTCCTCTTCTTGAATTTGCACTTGAAGCTCCGAGGTGGCGGTTGTTGTTGTCAATTTGTTCCACACTGCAAAGGCGGAATCAATGTTAGAAACACACATAAGATAATCTTTAGGTAATGTGCTTCTAATGGCCTCTAGGGCTTGTGCATTGGCCCCTATATGATTGCGATCACTAAGGAAGGATTCCTTGGTAATAGCAAGATAAACTTTATGACCTAGGGTTTGTAAATAAACGGTCATCCTAATCTTCCAAACATGAATGTTGGAAGGGTCATACATAGGTGGGGTCATGAAGGCCATGGTAAACTAAATGTGTGCAAACAAGCAAGTGCAAACAAATAGATTAGCAAGCAAATGGATCTCACTCCTAGGATGTTAAGCGTAAGTATCAGGAGCACTAGCTCTGATATCAATTGAAAGTACACCTAGAGGGGGGGTGAATAGGTGTAAATGCTAATCTAAGACTAAATGAAAAACTTAATGCTCTAAATGTGGAAGCTAATGCAAATGTTACACAAACTAATACAATACAACAAGTGTAGCCGAATTCCCCTTGCGAGGCTCTGGACTAACTCCTCTTGATTCCCCTTGAAATGGGTTGAGGCGCTATGTGAAGCTCTTGTTGGATGAGTATAAGTTAGGCACACACACACAAGCAATCCAAGCAATGTGCACACACAATCAAGCCAAGCAATCAAGGATATAGCAATATGAATTATGCAATGGCAACACAAGCAATGTAAATGATATGGCAATAAGAATGATGCTATGCACAAATATAAAGTGAGAGAGAGTTAGAGAGACAATGGATCAATCGCAAAGACCAAGATTGTTTCGAGGTTCAAGCACCTTGCTCTACATCCCCGCCTACACCACCGTGTAGGATTTCCAATCCACTATCTCCCACCGAGGGAACCTCTACCGAAGAGGATTTGTTACAACACTAGGAGTACCAAACTCTCTCTCAAACAACAACCTCCACCGAGGCCAACAACCAACCAACAACCACCTCTACCGAAGAGGCTCACAACCAACACAATCACCTCTACCTAAGAGGGATCCAAACCAATACCACTCCGATCACCTCTACCGAAGAGGGATTCACAAAAGCAAGGAGGGTTTACAATAAGTGGTTACAAAGACCACAACACAATCTTTCTTTCTTTCTCTTTTCTTTTTCACAAAACCAAGATCCTAATAGTTTAGGATAGGTGATAGCTCAAGTGTGGAAACAATGTGTTTTTGGAAACCAGCAACAAAGAAAATCTACTTGGGAAATCACTTGTAAATGATAGAAAATGAAAACAAAACAATCTCCCAAAACCCTAGCTTTCTTTGATTTTCCAAAACCCAAAAACAAATAAGATGAAATATTTTTGACTTAAAACTCTTTTAAAACTCTTTTAAATACTAGAGAAAGTCTGGAATTTTTCTCCTTGAAAACCTTAGCCAAAATCCCAAAGAGATGGGGTTTATATAGGCCAAAACAGAAACTAGCCGTTAGAGCTGAGCTGGCAGCTCTGACAGGCAACGGTCGACCGGCCGGTCGACCGTCCAACGGTCATATTTTGACCCGTTAGAGCTACCGGTCGACCGCCCGGTCGACCCAAACAAACAGAGAGCAGAACTCTCTGCAGCGGTCGACCGTCCGGTCGACCGGATCACTGTGCTGCCAGACGTGCACAAGTCTGTGCACGTCGGTCGACCCGTGCGGTTGACCTCCCTTGGTGCGGTCGACCGTCCCGGTCGACCGACCAGCCTGTCAGCACAAAAAATAAGATCAGAAAATTTGGGAAAAATATTTTATAAAAATCTTTTATCTTTTTCTGAAAATTCTATAAAACTTGTTTTAACATTTTATATTGAAACATAAACATGTGATAAAATTTTCAAGACATATATCAATCATATCAATTCATTTTTGTGTCTTGCCAATTTTATCAAAAACCAAAACTTGTATTTTTATCAAACTTGATTTTTCAATAGGAAATCTGATTTTCCTAAAACTTATAGAAGTACAAAAACATGATATTTGAACATTGTTAAGCATGATGCATATGGACATAGGTCCAATATACATTCACAAAATATATCACAGTTTTTGTTCTTTAATTTTAAAAATATGTTTTATACCAAAACATAAAACTACATGAATAGGTACGTCAAACTAAGTTTGTATAAGTCATATAAGCATGTATGTATATAGAGCACATCTAATATACATATAAAACATGTAAACTTATTTTGATCAAATTATTCATGAAAACCAAATCCAAATCATGAAATGTGTGTGTATGTGTACTTGAGCATATCAACTATACTAAACTTTACAAATGGATCTAAAACACACTATCTAAATTATGGATACCTAAGTCTTCTTGACGATCTTCATCTTCAAGTAGACTTGCTCCAAAACTCCATCCATGGGCTAGGCAATGTGTGAACTTGACGCTTTGGCCCTGGAATCATCATGAAAAGCTTCTAAACACCTTGTTGAAGCTAATCACCAACTAATATCTTGGTTAATGATCTGAAACTTAAACAACGCAAGATTATTAGTAAACATAACTACATGAGTTAATCATCATCAAAACTAGAGTGGAAGGCCTTTGGGCCAACAGTTCACAAGAATGGAACATAAGAATTTGAGATCACATTTTAGATAGCATAATAAGAATGTCAAGTTCATTAGATCATCAAAGTCATAGTTTAGCTAGCATGAAATAAGAAGTTAGTGCATTAATTTGTTAGCATGCTAAGGTGAACCCATCATCATGTTCCATCAAGGCTCTTGCTAAAGAAACAAGGCTCTAAATGAAGCACACATAAATCATATGGAAGAAATCACAAAAACCTTCATTAAGATTAAAAACACACTCATCATCATTGGGAATTGAAGTGACTTGTAAAGTATAAGACTAGAAATTATAAACATCCAATGAATCATAAGAGTTAGTAGTTAATAGTGTTAGAGGTTAGTTAGTCATGTTAGAAGGTTAGTTAGCCATAAAGAAGTAAAGTAAAGAAAGCAGCATGATAGATTAAAGTGCAAGAAATTAAAAGGTTAAAAGTAAAATAGAAAGAATTAAAAGAGTAAGAAATTAGAGGATGAAGATCATGAGTTTTCCATTTGATTGTTACTCTCAATTACAGAGATTTCACTCTCATCCTCTCTCTTTTTTTTGTAATCTAAAAGGAGAAAATCAAATTATAAGAGATGACTAAAGAAGAGCTTAAAGAAATCCTAATCCTTCTCCTAAAATTTATGTTATCTACAACTGCTATCACAGAGGCCCTAGGGTCTTTATATAGGCACTAGGAGCTCATCGCTTTTAATCGTAGCCGTAGGATCAAACGCTGCATCAATGGTCCAAGAATTGCCGCGAATCCACGGCCAAAGCCGCGTTTTCGTGACAGAATCTTGATCGTTATGCAAGGATCGCGCTCACAGGCTATCTCTGTTCAGGTGTACTGTGGGAGATTCTAGATCCGAGAGAATATTCCCTGGTTCGTTGCAGATGCGGGCTTCTTTGGATTGGGCTCTTTTTAATCTCCTTTAAATCTCTTAATTGGTTTGGATTTGAACCTTTAAGAGAAAAAGTCATTAAAAACCTCATTTTATTGATAATATGCATGAAAATGTGATGCAAAATGATACAAAATTGAAACTAATCATTGACTTGGTCTATATATACATCCGATAATGCAAAACTTAGTTCACTGATTGGCCAGTAAGTTCGATAAGGGTTTCGCTACGGAAGGTACAAGACTTAGTTCATCTATTTTAATGCAGTTTCTTTCCTAAAGTGTCTTTAACTATAAAGTCACTTTCATAGTGTGTTTATTTTCTTGAATCTCCATTCATTGTGATGAATTGTTGAAAACTTGAAATTAATCAAGTGTGTTTTTGGGAAATTTGAGCTGAATTTTAGGCGAGACCTGCTACTCGGAATGCACGCGAGATGGTTGGAATGTATTCTCCTTCCATTGACAATGAACGTGGTATATTTACATGTTTAATTTCATTTTCGAATGAATAAGATATCCAAACCGAAAATTAGCCTAAAACAAGAGCTAAATTGGACAGAAAGAGTGAAAACTTTTTAGTCCAACATTGAAAGTGGTATACGAATGAATGTGTTTTGTTCGGCGAATGGACATGTCTATTCAGAACGGTTGTGCCTGTTCCACTGAATGGATGTGTTTGTTCGAGGATAACTCGTCTCGACCGAATGGATATGTTTGCTCAGAGAACGGATGTGTCTACTCGGAACGGTTGCACATAGAGAATACAAACAATTGGTAGTAAGCTTATTTCTATCTCATTTGGCAACATAATTTCCAAAACCGGTGTTAAATTTAAGTTAAAATGAACACGGGTTTGTAGCCACACAAACCCCAGTTTTTAAACTAGGGTTACATTTAAGTTAAAAATGAAAACCTACTCAAAGTGGAGTTTCAATAACTCAAATTTTACAAGATTTGAGGGCCTCCAACCCCCCGTTTCAGTACTCCATTTTGACTCCCAAACAAGACCCGGTTTCAGAAACCCTATTTTGGGCCTGGAACTCTCCAAACTGGAAGTACGGGAAATTTAACCTCTCTCGCACCGTAGCATCGAATTGGATTAATTCAATGTTGAAATTTAACTGATGATTAAACCATTCACTTAACTCACAAGAAACACCTCTTACTTTCAGTTCTGCTTTACACTAACAAAACTGCATGTGGAACACTCAAAGTGAATATGACAACGTTAAGCATTGAACCAAGAGGATGATATGAAGTGTTGTCTCGACCGAAGCAAGTATCCCAAACAACTATGTGAAAATACGACAATACATTTACCCACTTCTGATTGCGTGAATAATCTACTGCATGGAACGATATCATCAATCAAGAATGAGAATACTGAAGCGGCAACCATTTGAACTTGTGCACATAAATGATCACGATTGAGCAAGATAGATATGGAAAGATGAAAAGATAGAATAGTTCCGAACCGCCAGAACCGTCCAGAAACCGATTCGATTCTAGTTTCTAATTTTTCAGAAACCGATTCGATTCTAGTTTCTAATTTTCAAAACCTGACCATTTTGAACCCGCATTCCCCGCGGCTTCGAGTGTACGGTTCAAACCTCAAGCGCCGCCTCCCTCAGTCCCTCTCCCCGCAGCTCCCCCTCCGCCTCCTCACTCCGCCCGCAGCTCGCTCCTCCGCCTGTTCCCCATCGGTTCCAAACCTACCCCGGCCCACACCAGTGTGTTCCGGTTTCCTCAAATTGAGATCCGAGAACCGCCGGTTCCAGAACCGGGATCAAGCCTACATACACTAACACTAACATACATTTACAATCCCCTTTCCAACTGTTTGTATTTCTATAAACCAGCAAATCTCTATCAACACAAAGGTCATTGTCAAACCAGACAAACTAAAAACCATTCCCAGAACGAATTAAAAACTTATCAGAGGTTTGGTGACAAAATTTCAATGTGGTGAGCTGCTAACAAGCCATTTGATCTATCTTCTACCCTGCAAGCCAAATGGGATGGTAATAAATCAGCTTGCATGATAATTGCATGATAATGTGCAGTAACTTCTATTATCATCCAAAATAGCACTGCATGCTACCCCCATCCCCAACTTTAACCACCACCAAAAAACATTAGGTATAGTATCATAGAAGGACCAACAAGCAGAAATACTAAATATTACCATAGCACATAAACCATTATGTAGAAAAAGGGTTTACGATAAGTGATCCAAAAGGACCACAAACTCAATCTCTTTTCCACAATAAAAGATCCTATAGAATAGGATAGATGATAAGCTCAATGTGGAAAACAAAGTGTTTTGATCAAAGAAATTCTCTTGGAAAACACC